>JAVXUP010002270.1:0-145154 GCA_033070095.1 Escallonia herrerae
TTTTTTTTCCTTCTCCAATTTAAAAAACCAGTTTTTAAATTGAAGAGTAAAAAAAAAAATCCAAAAACTGTTTTTTTTTTTTTTCACTTTTGGTTTTTTTTTTTGAGACCACCACCCTCCCACTGCCGGCCGCTGATAGCCACCTCCGTTCGCTGGTGACCACCGCCTGGACTGCCGGCAGCCACCTCCGACCGCCGGCGACCACCGCCGGCGACTGTCGACTGCCACCTCTGGCCGCCGGCGACCACAGTCGGCAGCCACCTCCGGTCGCCGGAGACCACCGTCGGCGACTGCCGGAAGCCACCGTCGGCCGCCAGCAGCCACCTCCGGCCGCCCGTGAGCACTGCCGGCAGCCACCAGCCACCGCCGGCCACCACCACCGTCGACCACTGCTACGTCCCACCACCGCCACCGCAAACCACCCAAAAAAAAGTCAAAATAAAAAGGGTTACCAAACACAAAAAACTAAAAAAAAAAGGGTTATCAAACACCCACTTATTTTTGTAAAAAAAATAAATTAAGTTGCTCTTTAAAAACTGAAAACAAAAATTTTTTTTTGTCAAACCAACCCTAAGTGTCGGCTAAATTGGTTGTAAATTTACTTTCCAGTGTTAACATAGAAATTTGCCCTCACTTAAAAATAAATTGGGAGCGATAGGTGGTCACGTCAGAAAAGGATAAATCCAAGACTCCAACCTCCAACCTCCAAAAGTCACATTTTTGGCAAAGTCGGTGATGGCGACAAATTATCTCCAAGGACCATATGCCATGACATTTTCTATCCAAGCACAAATTTTTTATCCAAGCACCACATGATAAATTTTAGCTGCAGCATTAATGTTTAAGCAGGTTAGTCAATGCCGAGAAATTTCAATTCGGTAGAGTGTAAATTTGTCTCATAATTTCTTTCTTCGTACATATAGTAACTACTACATATCTTCCCAAACGATCTTATTAATAAAATTCCAACGGGTAAGGAAAATTAGTAACAAAAAATTTGGCTACTACCCGGGTTGGAGGAATTTTCTTCCTACCCTCTATATAGCGACAATTAATCGTCTTTAAATATTTTTAGGGACTTTTATTTAGTGACGATAAAAAGTACTACTAATGATTGTCGCTGATAGTGTTAAAAGAAAAGTCACTAAAATATTTAGCGACTGTTAATTGTCACTATATATGAGGTTGGATGAAGATTCTACAACCTGGGTAGAAGCCAAAGTTTGTTCAATTAGATATTGAAGCCGGTCCCAATGCTCTAATTCGATTGTAATGTGTCTAAGTTTATTAGGTCCTTTGTTAATGTCGATCTTTTTTGGTCATGTATAATGAGTCAAGGGAATGTCGTGACCTTTTTCTGCCGTATGACATCTCGTAATAGCTGCAAAAGCGTTTTGTTATCAATGTTATTCTCAACTTTATCTCAAAAAAAATCTAGTCCCAAAAAGAAAAAAAAAAAAAACCTCTCTTCGCCTCTCTCTGTCTCTCATAAGTCCACCAGTGGCCCACAATGCGTTAGTGCGCTGGGGCAACTGCTAGTCTCCGTTCGGCTTAATCTAGTTTATAGTTCTAGTTCGTTTCCTCCTTCTCAGTGGTTAGCGAGGGGTTTTCTGTGTTCGGGAAGTGATTGGGCACGTGATCAGTGTGAGTGATGGTGATGACAATTTCGATTTGCCATATTTATAATGACACAGTGCCGTGCATCCGCGCGTATGAATTTGCCAGTGAGAGTTAGGTTTCTAGCCCTCTCTTCTGGTCTTTTTGATTTTGGATCCTTGTTTATGGGGGTGCAGGATAAATTGCTAGTTCTGCTATAACTTTCGCTGGTTCTCCTATAGTTTGGCTGGTTTGACTAGGTCCTTGGTGTTACTTATTGGTTTTGTTCTTTTATTTTCTTTACTTATATTGTATGAATTCAGGTAGGGGAGTCATGGTTCTCGTGGGGCGGGGGTGCTGGGTGACATACATGTGAAGCATAAAACACCAGCTTATAACAAGAACAAGACAGTCTTGCCATAGATATGAACAAGGATTTAGGCCTGCTTGTTTTACGGAAAAGGTTTTTTTTTGCATTTTTCGGTGTTAGTTTGGAAATCATTTTTCGAAAAAAGGTTTTCTGGTGTTTGGTGTATGCATTTTCCACGGAAAATGATTTAATCACACTCATTTTAAGGAACAAAATGTCAGAATCTCATTTACCGTTTAATTCCGTAAGTCATATTCCGGAATTCTCTCACAACCAACAACTCACACTGACACTGTGTACACACACACCCACACCCACACACAACAAAAATACACAACACACACACGCACACACCCACCCACACACACACACACACACACAATGTATTTCAACCACACCCACCCTACATACACACACACACCCCAACACTCACCTATAACACTCACCCTTACACACACACATACACACAAACACCCCCTCCCACTCACCCACACACAAAACAATGCCCAAACATTAAAAAATATATCCTTTTTGTGTATAAATATTTGTATCATTGCATGACACTAAACATAAAAAGATAAAATTCTTGAAAATGTTTTCAGGAAAAGCTATTTTCCGGAAGGCATTTTCCGTGAAACAAACACATCCTTAGAATTACAGGCGTGTAACCAAGCATATATATCAGTCCTAGCTAATATATAATATATATATATATACCATATATATATATATATATATATATATATAGGGGACCGATCCACACCCACCGGTGGAGAAATAACAAATTTCTCCACCGAACCGCTGGTCTTACCAGCGGTTGGCCACGTGGGACAAAAAGGCGAAAAAGGTGTACGGTCACTGCATTAATGGCAAAAAAGGCACGAGAAATGGCACGAGAAATGGTGAGAAAATGGCGAGAGAGAGAAAAAGGACACCAACCGCATGCACAACCAGCGGTTGGCATTAATATGCCTGCCACGTGCCGTCCCCCACCCCTGCCACGTGGCCCAACCCCATGGCCCCTGCCACGTGGCGTCCCCCTCCCCCTGCCACGTGGCCCACCAGCATGGCCAACCGGCGGTATTAGCGATGGCCCTGCCACGTGGCATCCCCTCCCCCTGCCACGTGGCAGGGGGAGGGGATGCCACGTGGCCCAACCGCCGGTACCACCCGCGGTTGGTCCCCTCCCTCTGCCACGTGGCGTCCCCTCCCCCTCCCCCTGCCACGTGGCCCAACCGCTCCTACGACCCGCGGTTGGTCCCCTCCCTCTGCCACGTGGCGTCCCCTCCCCTCATCCGCAGGGCCCAACCGCTCCTACAACCCGCGGTTGGTCCCTGCCCCCTCCCCTGCCACGTGGCGCCCCCCCCGCGTGATGCCCCACCTGGTGTCCTTCCCCACGATGCCACGTGTCGTCCTTCCCTCCCCCGTGATGCCCCAACGTGGTGTCCTTCTGCCGAATTTTTTTTTTTGCAGCAGCCTTTGACCGCATAAACACCCACCCTTCCTCACTTTTTTCTGTCTTTTTTCTTCTCTCTTCCTCGCTTCTCTCTTTATAATCCCCTCCCCCGAACCCTTCTTCTGCACTCTGTCATCTTTTACCAACTTCCTTCGTACTTCATATCTCACCTACATAATCTCCACAACAATACAAATCAAAAAATTTTACGCTAGAAGATCGTGGATAACCGCTAGAAGATCGGTAGTTTTTTCTTTAAATACATCAAGTCACAACAAGTAAGTATTTTGAATTTCCTTATAATTCAATGTTAGGTTTATACAAATCAGCGTATTACATTTATAGATTCCAAAACAGAGATTTTTTAGGGTGCCAAATATAGACAGTTTTTCACGAATTTATAAAAAATAGCTAGAGCTAGATTTTGCCAAAATACAAAAAAGAGACCCTAGTTATTCTTAAAGGATCTGTCTCAGGTAAAAATTTCAGATTTTTCCAAAGACTGGAAAGGGGTTAACTGATACGGGGAACCTTGTAACTCTGCAGTGTATTTTAAAATATCAAGCTAGCGCGATTTCGCGCGAAACTTTTATGAGAATCCTAGGATGTTGGGAAGTTCCATTCCCCAGGAATTCGGGCCATTCCGAAGCCGTTACCTATTTTTTTGGCCGAACGGCCCTTTAAGCGCTTGATCCGGACACCGGTTCGCGATTTTTGGGCGAAACCTCCGTAAAATACTTTTTATGTCAAGAATGAATTCAGGAAGCCTCAAGTAGCATTTCGAAGCACTTTTGATATTTTTTTATGCCAGGGGGCATTTCGGTAATTCGCCGCCCCGAGAGGGGTATTTCGGTAATTTTACAGTGCTAAGTTTTTTGACGGACTTTTTAGTCCAGAAATATAATTACAAAACCTGAAATGTTGTTTTGAAGCTGACGTGGCGCGCGTAGGGGTGTTTTGGTAATTTTCCCGCGCCAAGGGGTGTTTTGGTAATTTTCCCGTGCCAAGTTTTTCAAACGACTTTTTAGTCCAGAAATGTAAGTAAACCACCTGAAATGTTGTTTTGAAGCTGGTTCGGGGGCGTTGGGGTGATAGTGAACGCTCAGGGGCATTTCGGTAATTTGCCGATGTTCGGGGGCTATTTTGCTAGGAAGGATCCAGCTTAAAATTCATACCTTAAAATAACTTTTAGTTCAGGAAAGGGTGTGAGACACCCGAAAACTTATTTTGTTCCAGATGTTCTGAACCTTGTGACGCACCGGCGATGACTGCCAGGGGATATTTTGCATAAGTAGCGGGTGTTTTGGTAACTTGCCCCCTTTAAAATTTTTCCTGATATATTTGGTATATAATTGACGTAATACATTTAAAAACTTGACTTTAAAGCGGTTTTGAGGTGTTGGAGGTGTAGGGGCCATCGGGCTATATATTGCTATATAACCACGTTGGCGCTAAATTCAGTGGGAACTAGCGTAATTAAGCGTTCGGAGTGGTGGGAATTGAGGATTTGTTTTAATACATTGAAATAATGACTATTGCTAATGTGTTGGTAAGCTAGGTTAAAGATCCAGTTATAGTTTTGGAATGTAAATATTATGGATATTATGGACGCTAAGTTGGTTTATAATTATATTTTGTTCTTAAAGGTATGAATTTCAGCTCTGGACCTCATGATACATCAATCCTATACGATGACGATGACCACGTCGCGAGGCACGTATTTGACGGTGTCGATAGGGGTGTTTTGGAAACAATTCAAAGCACAAGGCACCTTGAAGAGTGGGTACTAAACGAGGAACAAATACAGCTATTACACCGTCAAAATTTAACCCTGTTCACCGATCCCGGGAAATGGTCTCGACACGACGATTGCCTTATATCCGCTCTAGTTGAACGATGGAGGAGCGAGACGAACTCATTTCACTTCCGGTTTGGTGAAATGACTGTTACGTTAGAGGACGTCGGATTTATACTTGGAATCCCATGTCACGGCAGACCCGTTACTTTGAACGTGCCGTCTGCATCCATAGCGAATATGGCTATGCAGTATTTTCCGGGAATTCCAAGGGCAGCGCTTACAACAAACGGCGTCAAGCTTAAATGGCTGAGAGAGCAGTACGGCGTGCTACCGGATGAATACACTCCTCAAGATTTCGTGACGTATACGAAGGCATTCCTTCTGTATATTATTGGAGCTATATTACTTCCGACGCATTCGAAAAACACGGTGCATCCGAAGTATATGGTGTTCTTGGAGGATCTTGAGGAGGTATACTCCTATTCGTGGGGTTCAGCTGTCCTTGCGCACCTATATCGAGCACTGCATAAGGCTACGAGAAACGGTGCCAAGTCCATTGCCGCCTGCCTGACTCTATTACAGGTATGAGCATTTATTTTCTTGGTAGGATCCTTAGTCAATATATTCGGGATTAATTACTAATTCCATATAATGTTTGCATTCACAGGTTTGGTCTTACGAGAGGCTACCCATGGGTCGTCCACAACCGTTGGTAGATTCCGATGAGACGTGGCCTAGGGTGTGGGCCTGGGGGCCTACGACCAACCGGAGGTGGAGACGGGTAGACCCTCACCACCATCTAAAGTTCTATCGGGGGGAACTAGAGATACTAGATGCATCCCAGGTGACGTGGCAGCCATATGGCAAGGTGATGCATCTGTTGGATGAGTGGTGTTGGCAACTTCCGGTGTCGTACGTGCTGGCAGGTTTGGTTCGGGTGCCGCTCATTCACTTCGAAGAATGTGAGTTTCAGATGCCCGATCGAGCTATGAAGCAAGCTGGCTGTCCACAAGGGATACCAAAACCCGCTGTAGACATGCGGCCATACAGGGGTGGTCGAGGGCCGAACTTCGAGGTGGCTGATGCCTTGATTTTGTTGGGTGACGAGGTGCACCAGTGGAATACCTGGCAGGAAACGTATGATAGCCTTGTATCGCTGAAGCACGACGGCATTAGTACTGAGGAATACTTACAGTGGTTTCTCAGGGTGACGCGCACGAGGGTGAATCGCCCTTCCCAGGTGAAGAAGACATCGTACGCGCCACGTGAGGTCTATGACCAGTTCTGGGCATTGGCCATTGTAAGTCATGCTAGTGTTGTTTGATAATTTATTTGCGCACCTTATCGACCATTTGTCAAATATGATTAGCCATATTTTTCTATGCATGTTTTTTAGGTTGACCAGGGCATTGAGGTGTTCAAGCAGCTGGAGTCGTTTGACTGGTTTGTCGCGCAGGCTCCTGACAATCTCAAGAGGTCCATTGAGAAGTACAAGACTGAAGTTCAAAACTTTAGTCTTGCGTACCGGGGTTACGAAGGGGAGCCGTCTAGTCGCCCTCGTCCTGAAGCGTACGACTATCAGCCCCAGAGTCAGGTGTGGGAGTCGTCTGGTCGCCCTCTTCCTGACGCGTACAACTATCAGCCCCAGAGTCAGGTGTGGGAGCCGTCTGGTCGCCCTCCTCCTGACGCGTACGACTATCAGCCCCAGAGTCAGGTGTGGGAGCCGTATAGTCGCTTGCCTCCTGACGCATACGACTCTCAGTGCCAGAGTCAGGTTCCCCAAGTAGGAATCCAGGCCTCGCGCCCAAGCTTTCGGTCGGACAAAGGACAAGCGACGAAGCCATTGAGGTCGGACAAGATGGCTTGGATCGACCGGCACTACTTCGGGCATGAGCCTGTCAATTCAGCAGACTTTCCCCTTGCGACATTCCTAGGTCATGAGGATATCAGAACGTTGGCGCCGGAGACAGATCTTTCAAATTTTGTCATGAACGCTTACATAGAACTGCTCCGGATTAGAGAGCAACGTTTTAACCGTTCTGAATATTTGAAGCTTAACATGTATCCCACTCATTTTGTGGAATTAACGGTGAGAGAATTCACAGAATGGAGGCGAGGGGGCGGCAGGAGTAAGTGGAAACCAGGTCGAAACGTGTTAGGCATGATGAACGCAGACTATCAATGTCCCGCTGCTGATGCGAACCTTATCATGATACCCTGTCATCATGCAAACCACTGGTTCCTATTAGTTCTCCATCCAGCGTTCAGAACGGTTCACATATACGATAGCCTAAGGGAGGACGAGCCTGGACAGCTGCTGGCACAGATGTACAACGAGTACATCACTTTAGTGGTTAGTATTTATTTTTTGACCTTGGCCCATAGTATATTGTTCTTGTCTCATAGGCTTGATTCTCGTTTTTATTGTTGGATGCAGACTACTGTCCTCTCGCTAGCATGCGGACGGCCACAGGGTGACCCTTGGACGGTCGTGATGATAAAGGACCGACCAAAGCAATATAACGGTCACGATTGCGGGATTTACGTCCTCAAGTACATGGACTACGTTGCTCGCTCGGAAGTGCTCAAACACTCCTCGTGGACTAGGAAGGATGCCTTGACGTTTAGGTATAGGATAGCCTGGGAGCTGAAAAAGAATGAAGCTAGACGCCTTCATTACCATTATCCTGACGTGCGTGGCTAGCTGCTGTGATGTTACAAAAAATTGTACCAAAAAGAAATGTACATAATTTTTCGCATGCTATGAATTTGGCGCTAAAATGTGCGCGAATATACCTTTCATATGACGGCATTCGAAAAAATTACGCGTCTCGCTTTTCGCCGAAATTCATAGAAATGGGCTAACTAGCGTGCATGAGGTGCAATGAGCGAAAAAAAAGTGACAAAAAAAATTTCAACTTTTTTCGGAAGCTATCAAATGCGGCCTATAGTGTGCCCGAATAGGCCCTTCCTAGGAAAACTCAAAAATTAATGTGTCAGTTTTTCGCCGAAAATCTTACAAATGGGCTAACTAGCGTGCCTGAAGTGCAATGAGCGGAAAAAAAGTGACAAAAAAAATTATAACTTTTTTCGGAAGCTATCAAATGGGGCCTAAAGTGTGCCCGAATAGGCCCTTCCTAGGAAAACTCAAAAATTAATGTGTCTCGTTTTTCGCCGAAAGTCTTACAAATGGGCTAACTAGCGTGCCTGAAGTGCAATGAGCGCAAAAAAAGTGACAAAAAAAATTACAACTTTTTTCGGAAGCTATCAAATGGGGCCTAAAGTGTGCCCGAATAGGCCCTTCCTAGGAAAACTCAAAAATTAATGTGTCTCGTTTTTTGCCGAAAGTCTTACAAATGGGCTAACTAGCGTGCCTGAAGTGCAATGAGCGAAAAAAAGTGACAAAAAAAATTACAACTTTTTTCGGAAGCTATCAAATGGGGCCTAAAGTGTGCCCGAATAGGCCCTTCCTAGGAAAACTCAAAAATTAATGTGTCTCGTTTTTCGTCGAAAGTCTTACAAATGGGCTAACTAGCGTGCCTGAAGTGCAATGAGCGGAAAAAAAGTGACAAAAAAAATTATAACTTTTTTCGGAAGCTATCAATTGGGGCCTAAAGTGTGCCCGAATAGGCCCTTCCTAGGAAAACTCAAAAATTAATGTGTCTCGTTTTTCGCCGAAAGTCTTACAAATGGGCTAACTAGCGTGCCTGAAGTGCAATGAGCGGAAAAAAAGTGACAAAAAAAATTACAACTTTTTTCGGAAGCTATCAATTGGGGCCTAAAGTGTGCCCGAAAACGGAGTTACCAAAAATATCAATAATCCACAAATCAAATCACAAATTAAAGATTGCACAAACCAAATCACAAATTTAAACATTATAAAAGTTCAATTTATACAACTGAAACATTAACCCTAACACTCTTCCTCATCATCGTCCTCCTCGACCATACTGCCAGGTTCGATACCTAACACTTTATAATGGTTTCTCTTGTCATGATCAGTCATCTTATTACACAACGCACACTTTCGTAATTTTTTTTGACCCGTTGCTTCTTCAATCGGATTCTTCATGCGTATTGCTCGTTTTCGCCCTTTTGTTTGAGAAATAATTGGATCAAAAATGTCGTCCTCCTCACGTTGTAGGTCAGTGCCGTCAATGACTGGCTGTTTGGCTCGATTGAATCTACCGCCTGGAGTTGGTCGAGTAGTCGGAGTGTCCACAGTTTCTGGTAATGCCATCCTAAACTGTGCATGCATAGCCTTATCCCGTGCGGCTGCTTCAACTTGATACCTGTACCCATCAAATGTCGACGCTGCATCCATTGATAAACCGTGCATGATGTTACAAAGGTGATTATATCGCAGCGACTCAGATTGCTCGAAATCAACTGAAACATTGGGCACGTAAGGAATGTGACCGTGGACTCTGTTGGCTTCCTTCGTCCACCGTTCCAAGATATACGGTGGAGGGATTTCACTAGCATTCTTGGCGCTCAAAACCCTCAACGCGTGTCGACAAAGTATACCTTTATGCTCAAACAGTTGACAGTTGCAATTAACCAACCCAGTGTCCTTACAAATTGCTACGGTAAAATGTCGTCTGGTCCTCGGAGCCGACGAAGAGCACGGATTGGCGAAGTTCGTCACATTTGTCAAAGCATAAACCTTGATGTCTCTGGTGGAATACTCGTGCAACTTTGTCATGCCATATTGATTCGACTTTAGTAGTTCCTCTTGAAACTGTCGAAACATTTCCTTGGTATAGACTTGAGCCGCATGAGCCTCTAAAGGTGAATAAAGTAGTATAGCTCTTTCTTTGCAAACTGTAGCCGCGTCGGCTTCTCTCTCACGGTACAATTGCCTGTCAACGGCTTTCTGCATCTCTAGTACGAACTCCGCTATACTTGAAGACTGGCCTACGTACCCATCAAAGAATGAATTCATAGCTTCGCTTCTCGAGGTCGTAGTCATTCCGGCTGCAAAAAAATTCTTGGTGTAGGCACCGACCCACTGTGTCTTGATCTCATACAACGATTGTAACCATTCGTGATTGTGCAAATAGTAAGTATCCATTAACGTGGCCCACCTCTCCTCGAACACGTCTACCGTCAACGATTTCTTCACACATGTATTAAAGTCAGTCTTGAATGACGGATGGTTTGCATATACATGGTGAAGCCGTTCGGGATATTTGTTGCTTATGTGCCATGTGCACAGGCCATGGTGAGTATCTGGAAGGACCTTAGCGATTGCATTTTTCATTGCCAGATCTTGGTCGGTGATGATGGTCTTTGGAGGAATATGATACATTGCTTGAAGCCACGTTTCAAATAACCACGTAAATGACTCCTCCGTCTCATCCCTAAGCAGGGCAAAGCCAAACGAGATTGACTGATAGTGGTGGTTCACCCCGGTGAACGGAGCAAAAGGCATAGAGTACTTATTGGTGCGGTATGTGGTGTCAAACGTCACAACATCCCCAAAATTTTGGTAAGCAGCTCTAGAACGGGGGTCCGCCCAAAATATAGTACTAATGCGGTTCTCATCATCCAGTTGGAGACTGTAAAAAAATCCAGAATTCTCACTCTGAAGGGACCTGAAGAGATCAAGTGTAGTTTGAGAATCACTCTTACCGAAAGACTCTCTCCTCTGAGCACGAAGTTCATTTCGAAGGTCTACTTCGTTGAAACTCAACTTGTCAATCCCCCCAGCCTGGCTTGAGAAAACCCCCATCATCTTAGAAGGTGGAATTTTAGCCTCGGCCATTGTAAAAATTAGTTGTCTGTGTGCCGCGCTTATTTCTCGGTGTTGATGAATTTGACCAATCTTACTGGGGGTCATCAACTGATGATTATGGCTCAACTCCACTCCTGTGACAACCCAATGGTTTTCATTTTTTCGGTGTACTGCATACACATGGGCCTTGCAGCCGGTACCCGGAAATGTGTCCCGTTTTCTTTGTCTTGTTGTCCCTTCGTCACTGATCCGAACGACCGGAGTTACATGCGGTGCTCCTCTATGACACTCAAATAGTCTTGCACCAATTTGATCTGTATTCGCCCGTTTTCTAGTCGTCTTAGTTCTAATACCGAAACCTATCGTTTTCGAATATGCTCTATAGTATGCTTCAACTTCGTCCAGTGCTTGAAAAACTTGACCAACGTAAGGTGGATCAGAACCTTCACAAAAATTATTTCCTCCAGTTGCATCCATATTTATACTGGAATCTAAAAAATAAAAATTATATCATTCTCAACAAGTCATAGATTTAAATAAAAGAAGAATAAAATTTATTTAAACCACCGTCTTTCGAGAAATTTGGTATAATGTAAAATTAGCAAAATAGCCCCCGATGAGCGACAAATTACCGAAATGCCTCCGGGGGTTCATTATCACCCTAACGCCCCAAATCAGCTTCAAAACAACCTTTCAGGTGCTTTGCTTACATTTCTGGACTAAGAAATCCTTTGAAAAACTTAACGCTGCAAATTTACGAAAATACCCCTATCGGGGATGCGAATTACCAAAATGCCCCTGACAACAAGCTTCCTTAATTCACTCTTTAAAATAACTTTTCAGGTGTCTCACACCCTTTCCTGAACTAAAAGTTATTTTAAGCACAGATTTGTGTAACGTAAAATTAGCAAAATAGCCCCCGGGGGTTCATTGTCACCCTAACGCCCATCAAACCAGCTTCAAAACAACCTTTCAGGTGTTTTACTTACATTTCTGGACTGAAAAACTTTTTTTCGGGAAAATTACAAAAACACCCCTCGCGGGGGGGCAAATTACCAAAATGCCCCCTGGCTTCAGAAAATATCAAAATTGCTTTAAAACGCTATTTTAAGCTTCCTGAGTTCATTCTTGATTTAAAAAGTATTTTACGGATTTTTCGCCTAAAAATCCCGAACCGGTGTCCGGATCGAGCGCTTAAAAGCCCGTTCGGCCAAAAAATTAGCTAACGACTTCGGAATGGTCCGAATTCCTGGGGAATGGAACTTCCCAACACCCTAGGGTTCTCATAAAAGTTTCGCACGAAATTGTGCTGTCTTGATATTTTAAATTACACTGTAAAGTTACAAGGTTGCGCGTATCAGTTAACCCCTTTCTAGTCTTTGAAAAACTCTGAAATTTTAACCTGATACAGATCTTTTGAAAATAACTAGGGTCTCTGTTTTGTATTTTGGCAAAATCTAGCTCTAGCTATTTTTTATAAATTCGTAAAAAAACTGTCTAATTAAGTTTTCACCTTTAGCGACAATTACGCCCCGCAATCAGCTGCAAAATAACATTTCAGGCGTTTTACTTACATTTCTGGACTTAAAAGTCCGTTGGAAAATTTTTTCGGGAAAATTACCAAAATACCCCTCTCGGGGTGGCAAATTACCAAAATACCCCTGGCTTCAGAAAATATCAAAAGTGCTTTAAAATGCTATTTTAAGCTTCCTGAGTTCATTCTTGATCTAAAAAGTATTTTACGGATTTTTCGCCTAAAAATCCCGAACCGGTGTCCGGATCGAGCGCTTAAAAGCCCGTTCGGCCAAAAAATTAGCTAACGGCTTCGGAATGGCCCGAATTCCTGGGGAATGGAACTTCCCAACACCCTAGGGTTCTCATAAAAGTTTTGCGCGAAATCGCGCTGGCTTGATATTTTAAATTACACTGCAAAGTTACAAGGTTGCGTGTATCAGTTAACCCCTTTCCGGTCTTTGGAAAAATCTGAAATTTTTACCTGATATAGATCTTTTGAAAATAACTAGGGTCTCTGTTTCGTACTTTGGCAAAATCTAGCTCTAGCTATTTTTTATAAATTCGTGAAAAATTCTATTTCTGACGCCCTAAAAAATCGCTATTTTGGAATTTTTCGAATGTAATACCCCGATTTGTCAAAACGTAATTTTGACGCCCTTTGACGCCCTAAACACGAATTTTAGACTATTGTAAGAACAACTTAAGCGTAACACAATTTAAACAATCAATTGGTAAGAACAAATTGAAAAATACTTACTTGTTTTAACTTGATATATTTCAAGAAAAATCCACCGGTCTTCTAGCGGTTATCCACCGATCTTCTAGCGTAATTTTTTTTTGTTTGTATGTAGGTGAGATAGGGAGAATGAGGAGGGTGGAAGAAATGATTCGGGGAGGAGGGATTTTATAGAGAGAAAAGTGAGAGAGGAAGAGAAGAACCGTGAGTGAACAGCAGGGAGGGGGAGGGGGGAATGACACGTTGGGGTGGGGGGGTAGGGTGGTAATGACACGTGGGGGAAGAGGGGGTTCACGGGTGGGGGAAGGGGGGTTCACGGGTGGGGGAAAAGGACATAGGGTGGGGGCCACGGGGTGGGGGGCAAGGGGGTGGGGGGCAAGGGGGGTGACGGGTGGGGGGTGGGGTCACGGAAGGCAATAATGCCAACCGCATGTAGGAGTTGCGGTTGGGCATTATTGCCACC
Source organism: Escallonia herrerae (assembly GCA_033070095.1). Classification (NCBI taxonomy): domain Eukaryota; kingdom Viridiplantae; phylum Streptophyta; class Magnoliopsida; order Escalloniales; family Escalloniaceae; genus Escallonia; species Escallonia herrerae. The sequence continues at coordinate 13,672 of JAVXUP010002270.1, forward strand.
ATTTTCTCACGAGTTTTTCATTTTCTCGTGATATTTTCATGAATTTATCATAGTATTTTCGTCCTTTTTGTCCCTTTTCGTCCTTTTTTGGCCCACGTGGCCAACCGCTGGTAAGACTAGCGGTTCGGTGGAGAAATTTGTTATTTCTCCACCGGTGGGTGTGGATCGGCCCCCATATATATATATATATATATATATATATATAGACAGTCTTGCAATACTTTCCAATAGAAAAAGTGGTTTATCGGTTCTAAAATAATTTTTCAAGAAAGCCTTATGTTGAATCTCACTATAGTCAACAACAATATCAAGGTTTCTAAAAAAGGTTAGCTGATTTGTTCATTTCAAGATTGACCGAGAAGCAAAGAGTTATTTATATTTACTAGCCACTTTCCAAAAAGGGTTTGGTTATGGTACTTTCCAAGTAAAATACTCTATTGTCTGTTTATGCTTGACATTCAAAATGTGCTCAACAATTCATTATTTCCGAGAATAAGTTAAGAGACTTGTTCAATTAGATTAGTGAGGTAATAAAAAGTTATTTACTAGCCACTTCTCAGAAAGGCTCGGCTCGAACGGCATTCTCTTCCTTCTTCCCCTTTTCACCACCCACCACTGCTAGGGTTTTTTAAGAAAGTAAGTTTTTTTATCAGATGACTGCATCCAAAAACTTTAAGAATGTTGTCAAGAATCTTCACCAATTAAATTAAGTTGACTCTAGAATATTTTTAAATCGCCAAACGACTTATTAAGCATAGATAGAGCACTTCTGAATTTATTCTGTTTCGTTTAGTGCGACTAAGAGGAAAAAAAAGAAGAAGAAAAAAAGTGCTGTAGAAAACCTTGAGTTATTGGCACTTATGGGTCCAATCATATTTACCAATAAAATCTCGGGATAACTTGTAACTATATTTGACCCACATCCGCGATTCCGCGTGAGGTTACTTGGGAGTGCTCATTTGCTAGGTCTAAGTATAGTGATAGCAGTTTGCTTCTTAAACTTGTTATAATAGAACTCTTTTCTTCTTCTTAAATTTATGTTTTAATTAGTGGTCAATTCTTAGTATGATACAAGAAACCATTCAATGTCAATTCAAAAAAAAAAAAAAGGAAACTATTCAATTGTACCTAAGATTTGAAATTAAAAATTAACTACTTTTAAAAATTATACGATACGATACGAATCCAGATTATTTGTTCTACAAAAGACTGCAGTTAAGAAATCTCGACCATTGAGGAGACAATAATATCCCTTGAGTTTCATCCTACGGTGTGGATGTCCCCAAGAGCACGCTGCTATAGATTCTTCTTTAAGAGAAGACACTAGACGATCAGGGCCCAAATCACGCACATGTCATGCAACTGCAAGATCTCAATATCTAAAATATCTCCTTCGTCGGGCCCACTCCACAGAGAGTAAGAAAGCAAAATTGCATACGTGGCCGAGTCCCATGGCGTCAAATCTTCGAAATTACAGAAAAGGCCCCAAACATGCACCGACAAGCACTGTTCCGACAAGGAAAGCAACTCTCTTTATAAGGTTCGCCCGCAACATTGGACGCCGAATCATACTCCTCCTGCAGCCGTCTCTTTCCTCTTTCTCTCTCTAACATCACAATCCCCCCCCCCCCCCCCTCTCTCTCTCCAACCAAATCAAAACGCTTCTCGATCCCGAAAACTTTCCGAAAACTCCCACCAATATCATTTCCTCCCCTCCCATCTCGCCGCAACATTCCTTATAATTGCATTCCATTTGGGAGGCACAGAATCGATCGGTACGATTGATAATCCTGCATAAATTGGGAGATCGGGAGGGCTTAGGTTTGGAATACGCATGAGCTGGTTGGTGAATCTGGGGATTTCATCTTCGAATTTGAATCACTTCATCACTTGCCTTTTGATCTTCACCCTTCACTTCTCGCCCCAATTGCCCGTTTCCCTCTTTGAATCCGATAAACCCATACGCAGTAATCTATTGTTGCCGTTATTACTGCTGTTGAGATTATTATTTTTATTGATTACTGCTAATTGTAGTAGTAGTTTAAATTGGTGTGACATAAATATTTACCTCCCATCGTCGTCTAAGCATGGAATCGAAAGGAGACAAGAGTAATCGCCAGCTTACCGGAGGTTTGTTCCAAGTTTCTTGCTTTCATTTTTTACCTCGTATGTTTTGCTCAATCTCTTATTCAGCTTGTCGGTCACTTTTTAGATTTGTTGGGTATGTGTGTGCATGTTTTGCTCATCATATTGTTTATGCTACAGGGTGGCACGTATAATGTTTGTGGCTTATGCCATTGTTGACCCACATGATTCTTTAGGAAATTAGTAGTAGTGCACCTGAGAGGTGTAGTGGGTGACACGTCTAGTATGTGACAGTGTGCGTGGCCCACATACTAAATATGCCATCTGTCATCCCTTTTGGTGGCACCGCCTTGAAGTGGGTTGGTTCAATATGGTCGTATTTTTGTTGTGCCACTGTTGGCACTCGCAATCTTTGTTACTTTTAGCCCCACCTTGCACTCGATGGCCATTTACGCCAAGTTTGAAGAAAAAAGGTTTCAACGATGCAAGTATGAAACAATGAAAGCAGTGCTGAAAACAGTTTGATAAGGGTACCAGGGTCATGGTTGCAATTTTAACAAGGATACGGTACTGATTGGCAAAGGAGAAAAAGCATTATATTGTAATGTTTCACTAAGTGAGTTTTGTACAAGAAGTTGGCAAAACCTCTGAAAGTTTTTATGCCACTTCCATAGCATGGATACACTGTGGAACCTAAACATCAGTTTAGAAACTTAAGTAAGTAAATGAATTTGTACGCAAGTGGCCATTCAATTCCATTGGAACTACCCATAACCATTGAAAAAGTTGTAGATGAAAATGCTGTGAAATTTCAATGTGCACGCAAGGTTTTTGAGTTCTAAACCATGCTGCGTTTTTAGAAAGAGAAAGAGGTTGTGGATTGTGCGAGGCATTAGAGATCGTCTCACTATCGAAATGATTTGATCTTGCTTGGACATAAGTTCCACTAGTTTTTGGGCAAAAATCTTCTAAGCCCCTACTACCCGAGCAGCTTTCTGAGACTGTGACTGGAATTACAAGGGCCCCAAAAAATGTTTCTAAAGAGTGACGTGGGTTTTTGGGCAGATGGCACATCTTTTCTTGATGTGCCATTTTCTGGGGTATAAAATCGTACAAAAGTTTTATAGGAGAAAAAAGGAGGAGGAGGGGGTCGTTGCAACTGTATTACATCTGGGGGAAGGATTGGAGGTAAAGAAAAGTTTCGATAAACAAATTAGAGACTTACTGGAGTGCCCCTTCTGCCCTTGCTTTCTTCTCCTTTATTGTAAAATTTGTATGCTGTATGATCGCACCGTGTATAAATTCTGTTGCTTTGTAATGGCGTGCATATAGGTGGCAGATGATAACTGTTTATCTTTCCAAAGAGGCTATACATGCAAGACTTTAGTGCATTTGAATGTGGTTGGCATTGGTACATTCATCTATTTGAACTTGATGTCAAATATTAGTTTATTTTTGCTCTCCGCAGCTCTTTGTTATTCAAATATCGAAAGAAGGCATGTCGCCTCGCCATCTGTCATTGTCATAGGTGGTGGCTTTGCCGGTATTGCAGCTGCTGTAGCTCTTCAAGATGCTTCGTTTCAGGTACTCTAAAGACACATATAGTACGGACTATTCTTGAGGAGCCACAATTTGTTGCTTGAGAAATGTACAAGTTTGTATATACCATTTCTTCTTTTGTGATTTTACTGACCGGTATAGTAATGAAATTTTGATTCTTAGTTCTGTTTCTGTTGCAGGTTATCTTGTTGGAATCACGGGATAGAATTGGTGGTCGAGTTCACACTGACTACTCCTTTGGCTTTCCTGTTGATTTGGGAGCTTCATGGTGACAACATTTCTCACTCTTTTCTTCTCTTCTGGCTGGATGTTCATATCATCTGCTGGTCATTTTGAAGCTGTATCATGTCAATATTTATAGGTTGCATGGAGTCTGTAAAGAAAATCCCTTGGCACATGTTATTGGAAGACTAGGACTACCTCTCTACCGCACAAGTGGTGACAACTCAGTATTATATGACCATGATTTGGAGAGGTAAATATTTTCTTATATTTTTTCTTCCGTTCCATATGATGTGCTTGTTGTGAATATCTATCCTTTTTAAGTTGCTGAATGAGAGATTGTTTCTATTCTTCTTGTATCTCACGTGTCTCTTTTGCTGAGAGCTCGAGTCTTTTTTTACTTTCAAAAAGATCAAGTGATTGGAGCCAAAGGTTCAACGACTATTACTCTTATTTTTAGAAACTACGAGACTCTGGTTAACCGAAAAAGTATTATTCCTATATATATTCAGTTAAAGGTGATTTTATTGTGACAAGGAGAGTATGAATATCTTACAGCCTAACACCTTAAGTGAACATCAGATCAAATAAACCTACTTACAATTTCTTAGAATTCTTCTCTTGACAAAACTAATTAAGAATTGAGTATTGTATCAGGGATCCCCCAAAGCTTGCATAGTTCTAGAATTTTTTTGAGGTTTGAGATATATTTATCCAGGCAAGGAATTGAATAATCAACATCATTTGATGTCTTGAATGATTATAGTACTCGGTTTCTGTCTTGTGCAGAAGACACTGGCATTTTTTTCTTGCCACTCGATGAGAGTTTGCAAAGTCTAGCAAGGAAAAAACATCATTGTTTGAGAGGAATGCTTAGTTGAATTTCTTCTTCTTAATTACGTTATGTTTTAGGTACAGAGTTGCCAGTCTGTATATTTTTCCAAACTGAAGGCAGAGAACGTGCTTTCGAAAAACAGGTGGCTGCAGGTTTCAGTTTATATTCCACATTAAATGCGTCTTCCATAAGAACTCCTTGTTACTCGAGATTGTCTGTCGTTTTGAGCCTGTTTCTGCAAAGCAGCCAGAAAAAGAAGGCACACTAGGAATAGAATCCGCAGACAGGACAATGTCACTCCAGGCTATTTTTGGTTTATTTGGCTGGAGGTGATTTTGATGCTGACTTTACAGAATACTGCCCAGTAGGTGTAATGTTCCATATAACCCCATCATAAACTTCAAAATTAAGGGATTAAAGTAGGAGGGATTGGAGAGAGCACCATTCTGATGTAAAGAAAAATCTGTATGAATGATAAGAGGCAGATTTTATTTCCCCAAAACTTTTATGTTTTAACATGTACTCATGGTACTGTTAAACATTCAGCAAACATCATTCTTCCTAGCGATATCCCTGACTTGTCTCAGAACAGCAGCTTTATTCCACTAAAGCAGGTCTCAATCTCCAAACCTCTGTCTTTCTTTGGTACATATAAGTCAATTCAAGCTACTTTTTGCCTCTGGTAGTCTTCATTTCATTTGTTGTGATAAAATGAGTATTCCACTCCAGTAGACTTGTATGCTGAAATGAATGGCTTGAACCAACTGGAGTCTTCCTGAATAAGTAGGAAATCTAGATGTCCAGCACTGCACTTTATTAACCAGCTTATAAGCAAGCTCTCTACAGCTTTGTTGTTCAAGTCTAGTGGAGATGAGTTAAACATCCAGATATTTTACTGGACAGTGTGCAGAGCAGTTGCCAAAGTCATTTAGGTCGTACAAAAGGGGGAATGTATTCTTAAGCTCCTCCTCCCCACTCCAAATGTCAAGCCAGAACCACACATGTACGCCGTCATCACCCACTCCAAAGTGATGTAATATAAAGAAACTTCCTTGCAAATCCCAAGCAACATAGCGGAATCACAAGTTCTCCTAATGATCTTAGGAGACCAAAATCCTTTGCCCTCCCTAAACTTGCCAATCAATAATATTCTCGATAGGGCATTCCTTTCTGACGAACCCTCTAAAACCATCTCCAAGAAGTCAGTATCAGTTAGGAGCAACTTCTTGATTCCCAAACCCCACAATGAATGGGAGAGCAAACAACCTCCCAATTAACCAAGTGAAACATTTTCTTTTTGGAAGAGCCTGGCAACAGTAAATCTCTTTCTAATTTCTCCGACCTCTTCGTTTTAGAAACTTTTATAACAAGCAAAGACATGAGATAGGTCGACAAACTAGAAAAAGTGCTTCTAACAGTTAACCCGCTCTTGGGAGCGATTGCTTTTTAAACCCGCCAATCTCCTCTCAAACGTTCCATAACGGGGGTCCAAAAAGCCAAATCATCGAACGAGACACCCAAGGGTGAACCTTAATAGGTAATTGGCGTGCACATCATCCTATAATAAAAGGAACCACCTACAATAATAATCTCACTTTTCCGGCATTAGTCTTCAAGCCGGAGCAAGTGTGGTAGAAAAGCAGCACCAGCCAAGGTAACCAAGCTGGGTTGCATTCGCATCGCAAAATAAGATAGTGTCATCGACGAATAGCAATTTTGATTTATCTCAACCACATATTTTCAAATCTGAATGAAGCCTTACCCCTTCCCAAACCTCCGGAAGCCAACAACAAAGGCACATGACCGGACACAACACGTGGCAGGGCAGACTGACTAACTCGGAAATCTTTCCTCTCAATCTGGTGAAAGCCAGAATCTTTCAATTCTTAAGCAAGAACAATGTTTCAAACCGTGAAACCAAGTAAATTTACCATTCTCGAGAGGGAAATCTACGAGACTGTGGTTGGAAAAAGTTGTTAAACTCAAGCATCTCTGTAGAGAGAACCGATAATCTTACTATTTAGCAAGGGAATCTGATCACGTTAAAGTCACCGCTAATGAACTATTGGCTCGCCCATCTCCGATCAACCAAAGAGAGTTCGCCCCAGGAATCTTTATTACCTTCGACCTCGCCTGGGCCGTAGATGCCAGATAAGACCAATGGAAGATCCTCGCCCACTATCTTCAAAAGACAGAAACTGAATGGGAACCTCTGATCGCATCAAGTTTTGAAGAATGACGTTTATGCCACATTTCCAGAATTCCTCGGCTTCTAACTACAGCCAATTGGCCCCAATTCTTTCTTGGCACTTGCATTCTTTAAATTACTTTTGCACTCTCTACCTTCAACAACCTTGCATTTAGACTTTATATGAAGGAGCAACCCATGCCCTTCAAGGACCCTCTCACCCCCATCTCTGCTTTCTTAATATAGAGAACACTCCGACCTTTTAAATTCCCGCACTTGCATTCTCCAAATCCCCCTGCATTCTCTACCTTTGGTTTTTTTTTTTATTCTTTTAATTCTGTCCTCTCGGATTATAAAAACTCGGCTTTTTGAAGAAGTAGGCTAGAGTTTTTGTCTATAAAGCTGTGGGTTTTTGTAAAAAGTAGTCCCTGTCAAAAACAGTTGGGTCCCATTGTCCAGTTTCCAAGCAAATGTTCTCTGAGAGATTCATAGCACTTTGGTCCTTTCTCACTACTTCTTCCTTTTTTACCTTTGGTCTACCCCTACCTTGTCTTGCCCATCAACTTGATACAAACCATTTTTCCTTGCAGGGGCATAAAGTTTTGGTCCCTATGTTGTCTTGCTCCATCAACTTGACACTAGCCATTTTTCCTTGTTGGGGCATTTAAACGCCTGGATCGGATATAACCAAACCATCTCTGGCAATGTTCCCTCGTCTTCTCCTCAATTGGTGCCGCCCTGACCTTCTTGAGGATATACTCATTTCTAGGTATAAACTTCCCATTTTCCCTAATTATCAAGGTGTTTTTAAGTCCTTGGACATTTGTGCTTCTATGGGACCCTGCCCCATGATATTCCGAATATTGATTTATAATTCCATCTTTATAGCTATCCCTCTCTGGCAATTGTTGGAAGTCCTTCCAAACGTTAGTCATCCCATTTATACATTTGAACTTTAAACCTCAAGTCAAAAATGTATGTGGTTGTCCGGTTTGATTTCTTCTTGTCCCTTTTCAGCTATGCACTCTTTGATATGGACGGGAAACAAGTTCCTCAAGAATTAGTCGCAAAGGTTGGTGAAGAATTTGAGAGCATTTTGGAAGAGGTATGTCTTCTGTCTGGTGTTGCAATTGAAAATATAAGCGTGGCAGTGCTATGAGATGTGATGTTTGGTGAATGTTACATCTTCCTTCCATTTGCTAATGGTATTGTGGCTTGTTTAACGCAGACCAATAAAATACGACAAGAACATAGTGAAGACATGTCTGTATTCCGTGCAATCTCTATGGTTTTTGAAAGAAGGCCCGATTTAAGGTTCTACATTAGTAGCATTTTGTATTCTTAGCTTGTTGACTATTTGTCTCTTCTCACCATATCTAATAGAAAGATAAACCTATCATAGGTTGGAAGGGCTTGCACACAAGGTATTGCAGTGGTACTTATGCAGAATGGAAGGCTGGTTTGCTGCAGATGCTGATACCATCTCGCTCAAAGGCTGGGATCAGGCAAGTTTTCCTTTGTCCTGAATCTAGTTTCTGGCAGAATTGTCTTTGATTGTGTCAATGTAGATAAGTTCGAAGGTAATTTTCTAGTGCTCAGGCTATCGAGTTAAAACAGCTACTCTTTCCATATGCCAAATGTTAGGTGGTTTTCCCCACTTCTTCTCCTGTGTAATGGGAACGCACTAATTAATATTCAATTGGTTCAGAATCTGGTGTTGAGAACAGGAGAGAATTGGAGTGTTGCAGGAAAGCAAAAACTCTACTGGGAGGGAAGGAGCTTTAATTAAGTCCTCACTTACAAATGGATTTTCCACTTGATATGTAACCAAGACAACCTGTTCATTAAGTATGATCATGTTTTATAGCAATTCATCTAGTTTTACCAGAAAATGTTAGGCCATTATTGCTGATCGAGAAAAGAGAATTACAGATTCCTATGCTGAATGTATTTATCATGATTTTCTTTGATGACCTAGAAATCCTACTGAGAACCTGACATAATAATATTCAAGCAAACATACATAAGCAATTGCTCTGTCTCTTTTTGTTGTTTTTTGTCCCTGCACTTTAGCAGATAAATAGTTATTAATGCTAAAAATTTACCTAATGTTGGAATCTATTGCCTCTCGGAAGTTCCTGCTTGTTAATACATCGACTATTGAATATTTATAGTTTATCACTTTTAAAAGTCTTCCAAAATCAAAACAAATTTTGTGGATAGGACCAAAATTCTGACATCTCACTTTAGTGAAGCAGAAGGGAAAATTGTAAAGGAAAAAACGTGCCACATTTTCAGTGGGATTGAAGAAGTCACAATTGAATTAATACACTTGGAATTGTGATCCCTGTTGGATTGCCTGGCCAAATATTCCTGTTAACTGGTTTTCGAGCAGAACTTCTAGCATGAAACTGGCAAGCAGAGCGAATACAATGAAGGTCAGGATAAACTCCTGCAGCTCCAAAAAACCCATCTAAGCTTGGAATGTGACACGTACAAAAGAGCTTTTGATAGCCGCAGAACTTGCAGATGCTAGCCAAGCCAAGATTTAAAGAAGTAAAAAGCAGCTGAAAGGCATGCCCTAAGGCGAACAGCAATCACCGGATCCAGTAAGGAATTACGAAGAAACTACAGCTCGGGACATTAATAAATAGTAATTGGTAGTTGGTATTCACTCTTCAGTTTTTACCACTCGCACTCCACTTACGTCACTAAAGATTTTGAAAAGTCATGAAAAAGCGTGATAAAAGTGCAGTCTTTTGCAAGCATAGAGACTATGCTTTTTGTTTGGGAAACATCCCCCACAGCCCCACTTTTCCTCACTTTGTTTTCCTACTCATGGGTAAGTTTTTGAATCTATTTTTCCCATAAGTAGGACTAATGTTCTACCAGTCAAAAGTTTATAAATTTTCATACCTACCTTGGCTATTTTGATGCACAGGAGGAACTGCTTCCTGGTGGACATGGGCTTATGGTCCGGGGTTATCGTCCCGTTATCAATTCACTTGCTAAAGGACTTGACATCCGCTTGAATCACAGGTAAATGTAGTTCAATATTATTTCGTCATTCATCCTTCCTTTTGTCACTCCCTGACTAACATGTTTTCTCATTCTTCCCACATCCCCTAGGGTTACAAAAATAGCTAGACGTTACAATGGAGTGAAAGTAACAGTTGAAGGTGGAAGAACTTTCACAGCTGATGCTGCTATTGTTACTGTTCCTCTTGGTGTTCTTAAATCGAATTTCATCGAGTTTGAGCCGAGACTACCCGATTGGAAGGAAGCAGCCATCGCTGATCTTGGGGTCGGGATCGAGAACAAGATAATTTTGCACTTCGAAAAGGTTTTTTGGCCGAATGTAGAGTTCTTGGGAGTTGTTGCAGAGACTTCCTACGGATGCAGCTATTTCCTGAATCTTCACAAGGCTACAAGTCGTGCTGTCCTTGTTTATATGCCTGCAGGGCAGTTGGCCCGTGACATTGAGAAAATGTCAGATGAAGCTGCAGCCAATTTTGCATTTATGCAGCTTAGAAAAATTCTTCCCGATGCATCTGCTCCGGTAATATGCTAACTTTGTTTCTCTAAGTATTGTCATATAGCTCGTTCAATTTGTTGATTGTCAAGCTTAATTGTTTTCTTGATTTTCGGGACCGGTGATTTTCAAATCCGTACTTATTGTGTCAATGTTGTCATCCTTCTAAGCTGCATACTCATATTGATATAAGTACTAATTTGCCTTTAGACTGCCATGGTGCTCAGTGACGGAGCCACCTATTGGATTAGGTGGGACTTATTTTCCTGCCATTGCTGAATGGCTAGGTTTTGCAAAATGATATTGAGATTTAAAGGTGCTTAAAGTAGACTTTGCCCACCTCAATGTCCTGAGAAACTTTTCCCCCCTTAACTGTAAAACCTAGCTCTGCCACTGATGGCGTTGTAGTTAGCAGGAGATAGGTCATGGCAAAAGAAGCACAAGCGGCCCAAGGTGGGTTGGTTTGTGCAGCCTTAACCCCCGCTATTACTGTTTCCATGTCGCGAACCCATGAGTAGCATGTTTGGTCATGACCTTGTCACATCCTAACCTAATTTCTTTTTTTCTTTCTGTTGGAACTTCTGCAGATTCAGCATCTTGTTTCTAGGTGGGGCACTGATGTGAATTCGCTCGGTTCCTATAGCTATGATAAGGTGGGAAAATCCCATGAACTGTACGAGAGACTAAGGATTCCGGTGGATAACCTATTCTTTGCGGGGGAAGCGACAAGTATCGATTACCCGGGGTCTGTGCATGGTGCCTACTCTACTGGAATAATGGCTGCTGAGGACTGCAGAATGCGTGTCCTGGAGCGCTATGGGGAGTTGGATCTGTTCCAGCCAGTCACGGGTCAGGATAGTCTTGTGTCCGTTCCACTGTTAATATCGCGTATGTAAATATTAGAGCCTTCGATTATTTGCCATCTGAACTCGGGATTCTGGCTGGCACAGCGTGCGCCAATTGCTTTGTGAGATATTGTGGAAACTCAAGGTTCTCCCAATGAATGATCAAAGCATTGGTTGATACGGGGAAAGTCATTTTCTCAGTTGAGGGGCTATTGAATTGTTTGGCCGGGTTAAGAACATATGAACATTGTTCACTGTGTCGATACATCATAAAACTGACCAAATGGACGGTGTCAATTTGAACAGTCAGTGACTTTTAGAATAACTATGTTCTTAAAATAAAAATCTGTGGTTTCCCTCCCCCTCCATTCTCTCTCCCCTTCAATGGCAATGCGTGTTTTTTCCCCTCTTCATGTTACCATGACATTGTTAAGTTGTGTAGCAAATGTGTGAAATACCTTGACCCAAATGCACCAACTTTTCTGTTTGGGCTCTCCTCGAGGCTATACAAATTTGTTGATAAAGTTTGGTAATGTCGAATTGACCTGAAGTAGTGATTATTATATTTTAATATCTTTTTTTTTAAAATTTAATAGAAAGGAAAATTGCATTGAAAGATACAAGAGTTATAGGGTTAGCCATTTTGGCTATACATAGTAGTAGGGGTGAGTATTTAAACCGTTGAAACCGATTCAACCGTGAAAATCGAACTAACCAATCCATATATTTTCAAACCGATCTAAAAATCAATCGGTTTGGTTTTTTTTTTTTTTCAATCGGTCGGTTCGGATTTTTTTAAAATTGTATATAGTATAATATATCTATATTTTTACTAATCCTATTTTTTTTTTTACTGTTCATAGGGGCCTTACTCGGCTATAAGGTGGATGGGGTGGAGCGTCTCATCTACCATCTCAACATGATGATTGGGACCTTAAATCCAATTACTTTAAGCTCGGGAAGCACTACCTCCCTAGTGTACTCCTCCCAAAAATTGAGACAAAACTTCTTGTCACATCAAATAATACTCGTCACAAAGGCCGATTGCCACCTTTCCATGCTCACCCACCCTACCTTGTCCAGATGTCTTATAAGATGGTTGCTTTCGCTTACCGAGTTTGGGCTAACAATCAAGAATCCTACAACTCTACAGAGTCAAGTCCTTACTGACCTCTTGGCCTTCTTCCCAAGACAACATTATGAGCCAACCTTGAACCGATTGCCTGGACAACCCTAATCACCAATATTAACCATATATGGACGCTTAAATTTGACGGCTCAACTACTAGCAAAAGTCCTAACAAAGCACCACTTAAGTAGGGTCGCAAGCATAATCCTTCAAAGCCCGGATGGTGTCACCACCTCCTCATCTTTCAAGCTTTCCTTCCTTACATCTAACAATGAAGTTGAGTATGAGGCTCTTATCATTGGACTCATGCTCGCCATTAGCATGGAGGCAAAGTCACTGTGTGTGAGTGGGGATTCTGATTTATCATGAAACAAGACGATGGTGTAACGACACAAAAATCCAGAGCCTCCAACTCCCCAAACTCCCAGATCGTTAACCTATCACATCATATCAGACCCTGCTTAGACAACTTCAGAGCTTCTAAATAAACATTAATTCAAATTCTCCAAAATACAGGGTCATAAAAAAAACTACCAAAAACTCAAACTTAGCTTCTTTACAGAACAAGCTAACAATTTTGACCCATGCAGGGGTCTTATTACTCAAAATAGTGGTGGGCACTCCAAAATCTCACTCAGGCTTTAAACCCATTCCCAAGCAATCCACGGGTGATCATTACCTGCAGAAGAAAATCAAATAAGGATGAGCTTTCGAGATCTCAATAAGGTCACTGAAAGAACAAAATACAAATTGATTCAAGATTTAATTCAAGATAACTTTCCAAAAGATTTCAAAGCGAGTATATATAGTTCAAGGACAATTTGGAGAAGGATTTCTAACAAGCACAAACAGTTTGAGACAACCATTTTCAAAACAATCGTTATAAAAAGTGACTGTGGCTTAGCAATCTGAACAGCTAATAAACCGATTCAATATCCATTTTCAGATCATACATAGCACCTCACCATCTTGCTTCCAGTATCCTTCAACGGATTCGCCAAAACTCAGCTGTATCAAAATCATAACATATCATGCACACAGACAAATAACTGGAGCACTCTCATTGATCGAAATTACTTAAGCCACGTCACACAAAACATATTTTAAAACCAAGATATTTCTCTATGTTCAAGACAAAAATTTGAGCAAGATATTTCTCTATGTACAATGTAGAAAAATTTAGGAGATATTGACCATGAATGATGATATTTTTAAAGAATTTCGGATGATCTCAAACAGTTCGATAACAATATGGAAAAAAGGTTCAATTCAATCCCTTTGACCAAATAATAACACAATCACTTTCAAATATCATGTAACAGTTTCAGATAATATTGACATGGGCACAGGGTAACATATGAGCAAAGCCACACAGGCAATGCACAATACAGAGTACGTATGCATAATGTACAATAACTAGTCCTTTTGATTAAGGTACTAGCCTGCATTTCACACAGAAATAAACTATCCTTATAGCGCCTCCCAATACAGAACATATGAGGAAAGCCACAAAGGCAGTGCACATTAACATATCCTCATGTCAATTTTCATAGGAATAACATACACATTTCAACATTCAAATTAATGCTTGAATATACAATAACATATGAGCATCAACAAGATTTTCAAATATCGCTAAGGGTTCAAAGTATGGTTTCAATGGCAATAACATATGATGATATCAATTCACATATTCAAAGTCCAAAATAGCACTGGACAAATCAAAAGAACAAGTACAAACACAAATTAATGTTTTTGAGGTGTGGATAGAAATCCTTCCTCAGGGTTCGGATATAAATCCTTAACTCTGTCCGAAGCTAAGCTAACTGGAAAATCTTTTGCTTTAACTTAAATGAAACAATCCAGTTATTAGAATACAATCTATAGTATGTTACTACGAACTCAATACTAATACATTTTTCTTCCCATAGTGACCCACTCACTGGGTATGCAAAATTACCAAGATACCCCTCGTGTAAAATTACCAAAAAAACCCCTCACATCTAAATCACCAGAACGTCTTTCCCTTAAGTATTCCCTTAAGTAGAATCACTAAATACCCCTACTGTATGTGAATTTACCAAAAATACGTTATATAGGTAAAATTGCCAAAAGACTCTGTAGGTGAAAAATTACCAAAACACCCCCTAGTGCCCCCCGCACCAAAAAATTTTCAAGAATATTTTAAAATACCCTTTTACGAAACCTAAAATGATTTTTGGGCTAAAAAGTATTTTAGAAAATTTTCACTCGAAAATCTTGAACTAGTATGCCGATCTAGTGGTTAAAGGCCGGTTTTGCTAAAAATAGCTAACAACCTCAAATGGCACGAAATTTTAAAAAATGAAACATATTAATAATATAATGTTCTTCTAAATTTTTTGGATAAAAATAATTTGATTTAATATACTAAATAAATTAAGAACCCTTTTTCACCGATACAATTATTTAGCATCCTTTGCAGATACAGAAAAATTTTAAAATTCTTCACAGTGTACGTCTTGTAAAGATAATGGGGGTCTTTTTTTGGTTCTTGACCAACATATGCTTCTAACTACTTTAAAAAATTAGGGCCTAAAAATCTCCTACCTTATGGACAATTACAGGCACTATTCACATTGAAACCCACACTATTACACCTTGGAAACACACACCTATCTTCTTCTTCACCCCCACTGGCGAAACACACAAGACACACACACACACACACACACACACACACACTCCTTGCACACGCACACACACACACACACACACACACACACACACTGCTACACACATAAAGATACAGTAAAACACCTACATACACCTCATTACACCTAAAACACCCCTACTTAGACACTTGTACAGACATATGACACACACATGCACACATTATTACACATAAACATAACCACCCGAAGTACTGACACACACACACACACAATTGCACGACAATTACACCACAACACACATGCGCTCGCTCGTGCGCACACACACATACGCATATGGGCACACTGCCAAACCCATAGCGTACACTCTCACACTCACCTCACACACTGAACACACACTACACCACACATATGCTAAAAACCTACACCCATGGCAGAAACATACACGCACACGTGGATACACCCAAGAAAACACACTCACGATTTTTCACCTACACACATTGAATTCCTAAACACACATACTGCCGAAAATCACACCCACATAGTCTAAAGTTACACTAGAGGAAAAGATTACCTTAGGGATTTCTACATTTTTCTCTCCTCTTTTTCCTTTTTTGTTCCTTCTTTTCTTCTTCCCTCTCTTTTCTTTTTTCTTCTTTCCCCCTGTTTCTGCCGGAGCCACCGTGTTCCGTTTATCTGTTTTTGTTTTCTTTCTTTGTTTTTCTTTTCTCTTTAATTTTTTCTTCTAAAGACTTTTAACTACTAATTTATATTATAGTTAGCTTAGTCAAAGAGAAGTGGCAATTGTAAATAACATGTTTTCTGAATTTTTCATAATTTGTAAAATAGCTCCCAAAGTTTTTATATTTATAAAATGACCCCAAAACTTTCCAAAAATTACATTTTGACCCCCAATTTATTTTAGCATTTCACACTCTACTGATTCTTGAGCATCGCTCAAAATTATTATCCTTAATTTTTTGGACCAACAGATAATTATCTTAGATAGCTCAAAAAAACGCAGGATGTTAAAGATGGAGAATTTGTAGTCAAGTAGCCAGCCTTAGCACCTTATCGCGCCTTGGTTCATCATTTGGAGGGAAGACTTGGGCACGTGCAATATGAGCATTAGAATAAGTGTCACAACAGGCATGCAGACTGTTTGGCCATAATTCATCCAAGATTAAAGTTGATGGCGAATAGAGACACTCACAATCATTAGGAGGACCAGACCATGAACATCCTTGAACCTTGTCCCCGAGGACTTCACCTCAGACGATTGGAGGCAGTCGATCATTAACCAGCTTGAATACCCATTCCTTGCTCATTCTTCTACCTTTACAGACTTCCTATTACTGGGAGATTGTTTGTACAGATGTGGTCTCAGAGGCACTTTGGCTAGGTGCATGGCACCTTTAGAAGTAAATGAGAAACTTCAGCTCGGCCACCAAAAGTTTTATGGCCTCGAAGCCGCCTTCTCTACCGTCGTATTCAACGCATAGGCCTCTTTTGGCCATGCATGGCCAAGGATGCTTTAAATGTTCAAAGGGACCATCCTGAATACTGATACATACATGACAGCACAGAGGCTTTGGTGATTGAAGTCCATGGTGATTGGTGCCAAACTTTCATCAAGTACTTTCATAGGATTTTGCCTCTGGACTGAAGTTCAACCCTATCTATCAAGAAGAATTTGGTAAGATATTTTGTAACAAAAGGTGAGTTATTTTGCAAGGGTTTTTCAGGGCGCAGTTGGTGCCTGCAAGGTGCCCAAGTTATTCAAGTTATCAATGAAGTTCACAATGGCGACTTTGGTGAGCACCAGGGCTCTCAAAAGTTATATTTAGAATTGCTGAGGTTGGAATACTACTGGCTGACCATGGAGTTCAACTCCATCTCGTATGTAAGGTACTGCAAAGCTTGTTAAAGGCATGCTGACAAGATGCACACACCAACTTTTGATCTCCACATGTTCCTGGCCCCCAGCTACTTGACTCTTGGGCTCTTCAACTTATATCTGCCGCCCTCCAAAGGCCACATATGTTTTATGGTCTCCACCAAACGCTTTACAAAATGGGTAGAAGCCATACCTCTTAAGAAAGATATGGGGGGAGTTATTTCCAGCTTCCACAATGACTACATCATCTATCGCCTCTGCATCCCTCAGTTCATCATCTTCGACAATGGTAAGCCTTCATCAATAGAGAAGTCTGCACCTTCAGGGAAGTATATCGCATCACCCATGCCAAATCGACCCCTTTACTGTCCTTAAGGCAATGGTCAAGCAGAAGCCACGAACAAGACCCTGCTGTGTGCTTTTTCATGAATGGTCCATGATTAGAACATGTCATTGTCCAATAAGTTGAGCATGGCACTTCAGGCCTACAGAAATTCCAGACACACAATAACCAAGGCCACACTTTTCTCCATAGTAATGGAGATGAGTGTGTAGTACCTACCAAGATCATAGCGGCCTTTGCCAAGTTTCCTTGTGCAGTGAGTGACCTTGAAGAAGAAGATAGTAGACTTACGGCCCTTGAAGGCCTCGATGAAAGAAGAGCCGATGCCTTGGAATGAAGAAATACCATAAGAAGCTCGCCAAAGCCTATGAGAAGTCTGCCACACCAAGATCTTTTCTTGCAAGCGACCTTGTCCTTCAGACCGCCAAACATGTACAAGCTGACATGTCAGCCCCCACGTTCACCCTAACTGGGAGGGTCCTTGCATGCAGCCAGAGACAACGACTTCTACCTCCTCCTCAACCTTTACAAGGAAAATTCATGGCCCCTATTAATGGGCGGTACCTGAAGAAATATTATGCATAATTAATCATGGATCGTCCCCCACCAGCTTAGGATTCACAAAGCACCCATTACATGACCACATGTGTTAGCCTTAAAATTTATTTAACCTAGGACTATATTTGATTTTGATGATAACCAGGATTGATGTTTATGTTGTCTAACATACATTGTGTTCATGAAGTAATAGGTACAATCTCATAGTCATGCAAAAGGACAATTAGATGAGCAAATCGATTAATGATACTCAACGGAACGCTTCAAAGATGGAATACTTTGATTGAATTGTACAATGCTTTTATACTTTACTTTGTAACAAGACATAGAGAGTTAACCGTATCGATGACTGTGACCTAGAAATTTTTCATAGGTTTTCCTTGCATACATAAAATTTTTCATACTTAAAAAATAGGAAAAACTACATTTTCAGGAATATAGTCGACTACATTTGAATGCAGTCGACTGCATTGGAATGCAGTGAACTACAATAACTTTCGGTAGCCTATTACAGTCGACTGTATTGAAATACAATCGACTGCAATTAAAAATTTTGAATTTTCAGCGACTACTTCGGAATACAGTCGACTGCAATGATACAATACAATCTATTGCATTTATCGTTTGACGCATTTAATCCTTTACCTCCTTCCAAACTCTCATATTAATTCCCACATCTATATAAACTCATTTTGGGCATAGTTTTGATTCATCAATTGCATTCAAAACCCTCTTATCTTGCATATACTCAAAGCTCAAAGCTATTACTCAATCTCTCTTAGTTTTCATTGTTTTTTCATCCAATTCAAGAGAGCTTTTATTGTGAGCTTACATTTGAGAGATATACACTTTCACAAGTCATTATACACTCATCTCTTATTATAGAACTTAAACTTGTACTCATCTACTTCTTGAGAGTGAATCTTTATATACAATACTTCATCTAAAGTGACTTGTATCAAAGCTTGGGGTCGTCAAGCTTTGTAGCTTTGGGATTGTCAAAGCTTGTTCTTGATGTGGGTATAGCATCAAAGGATTGTAAGAGGTTCGATCTTGACCCATAAGGAAGATCATTCTAGTGGATTTTAGGGCTTTTCAAGGGATTTCCTTGAAAGGGTGGACGTAGGCTTAAGGGTAATTCGAGCCAAACCATCTAAATCTCAAGCGTCAAGTATCTCTAAACCCTTCTTTCTTTACATAATTGCCTTATACTTGTGTTGAGATTAGTTAGCTTGTTTATTTGAGATATAATGTTTGAGGTTTGGTGTTTGAGCTATCTAAGTATTCATCATAGTTTCTCAAAGTTTGTTGTGATTACTTGTTAATCTTATAAGTAGTCTTAAAACCCTATTCACCCCGTCTAAGATTATTTTATTGGTTTCAACGTGTTTATACACTTGTAAATTAGTTGTCATATTTCTTGTACAAAGGCATTTCGCCTCCATACTATCAATGAGAGAACAACATTTCATCATTATTTTCTCAAGATATGTTTGCATTTCATCATTATTTTTCTCAAGATATGTTTGCTTCTCTATATGGAACCCTTTCTCTTTCAGCTCATGTTGTGCTTTAAGGGTGAGGGACTGATTATTTAAGATTACCCACACTTGTAATATTTTGATGCAATCACAACCATAAAAAAACAAATGAGAAGAGGAGTCAAATTAAAAACTGAAGCAATATCATATATCAATCAAGTTTGAAACAACTCAAGAGAGTTCATGCTACTTCTGGGATACAGAAACACAACAGAGTAATGCAAAGCACAAGCTAGCTATGAGAACTGAAAAAGAAGTACCACAACAGGATCAACACTATATTCCTCTGCTTCAACCACCTCGACATCCAACTCACCATGTTGCCTCTCCAACTTCACCAGCTGCCTATCGACCTTTCCCTGATGATGTCGTAACCCTTTTAACCTCAGAGTCACATGTGTTAGTTATGATACAATGTCACCAATGTCGCCTCGTAATCTTGCATACTCTGTCAGCCACTCCACATGGAAGCCAAAGTTCCCATAAGGCACAAGCTCCAAGGGATACCCCTACATAACTTCGCCAGTGCAACCAGAATTTGGGACTCTAACGATACTCGACAACACTATAATGGACCTAGAGTAAACTATGTTACTCTAGATCACGTCGATCAGGACTATCACTGACTTGAATGTGTCTGGATACCACGCCTGGACCATCTTTAGTCCCTTCACGACCTATGTAGATAGGCCAAGTCCATCCCAAGACACCCTATTGCCCTACTCATCTATAGTCGCTTCATGTGGGACACCTGCTACTATTAGAACCCATCACTCGACTAAGGAGGAGGAGGGATTACCTCCGCAGCCCTCTCTTTTACCATGCTCGAATACATCGTCAATAGTGTAGCATCAGCATCAACTTCAGAGGACCCCAACCCAATGTCATATCGATGCGAGCGATGGAACGATGATGATCCAACTGCACCCGTGGTGGTAAAGGCACAACACACACCCTCTGATGTAATCCCTCCTCAACTGACTCGTCCTTGCTTGTCTCAGGGGCCTCATCGTCTACATCATCCATCTCAAAATTATCACCCTGGTTATCGTGGATAGACTCCCTCGCCTCCTCCTTAGGAGCATAGTCATTGCCGGAATGGCCTCACGGTACACTCAACCAACTATGATGATCTCCGATACAGACCGTTGTCTTCTCTAGGCTTTGTCTCTTTATAAACATCAGCGTCATCTACCTTTGAAGCTAATTCATTTTGCTCATCCTTGCCCACCTTATTGGACTCCTATGAAGAAAAAAAGACATTAGAAAATACCAAAGTACGCAAATACAACATTTTTGGAAAAGAGGGAATTAAAGCTCACCTCCACATCAGGCTCGCCAAACACCTCACGTGCCTCCTTCAACCCGTTTGCTCGAAAGATAGAGTACCCTCGCCAACCTACTAGCCCTTAGACAATAGTCCTACCCTCATTGATGCAAGAGGACCCTTACTGATGCCCTCTTGTATAAGTACTATTAACCTCTCAGCGGCTTCACTGCCATTGGCATCATCAGAATCTTTGGCATCGCCCCCACTATCCCTGGCAGTAATTGCATTGGCTTCCCTCAAAATCAATAACTACATCCTCGATTGACATGCACTCTAGACCAAGTCCAACCTTATCCTCTACCACTGGCAAACATGTCAATAATAGGAATCCATGACGGTGGTTTGGAAAGCCAATGTGCAAAGGCAGCCCTAAGGCGTTCCCACTATCGCGCATACTTTGTCATCATTGCCCTTACCAGGCGAAGTACCAGGAATCATCCACTCTAACCCAAAGCCACCCTTAGGCCCTGTCAAGCAAAGTGTAACTAAAGACAGTCTTCACACTCCATGCCTCGTTATAACTGCAAGGGCTCCAAATTATACTCGCCATATAGTATTTCTTTACTGCCGGTTTCCTGCCGTCATCCATTAAAACAGGGAGGCATCCTAGGAAGAAAGCTGCCATGAAGGTGATTAGTTCTGCTGTCAGTTCCCCCATCCTAGTCAAGTCCACCCTAAGATCACACCCATGAAGCTAGAAGAGCCTGCCATGTGTCGCATTCATGTCAAGGTAAGGAAGTGACATGCACTCATCCCTCATGTCTAAGATCGTCGCAAACAGACACCCGGGCCTCTTACTACTAGCCTAAGCAATAACACGTTCCCCAGCACACCAAAAGGGCACCTGTCATACTACCCTACCCGATCTCATCTCAGTACCATGAGAGGATTTGGATGCACCTGCGGATAACCAAATAAACAGTACTTAATGTAGCACTCATAAAGGTACCATTGCGAGGACATCCAATAAATGTACCTCACCACCCGATAGTGCCTGTATGACCTCTTAACATCACTGCCGAACTGATTCAACCACAAAAACAAAGCACCCAGACACATTGAGCCCAAACCATATTGCCTACCCATCGATTCGAATGGCCAATGGGAATACCCTTGGGGACACCCCATCGTTAGGCGTCCACTTAAAGACAAACCTACAAGATTACAGGTAAATAACAAAGATTACAAGACTATCTTAAGTAGAGGCATGAGGCATGGCATGAGTGTTGACCCTTGACTCTAGGGGCTTATGACCATGAATGATGTTTAGACATACAAGTTTAACTAAGTACATGATTCCTAAACTACGCATGGAGAGAGAGAACAAAAAAAGAACAATGGCACATGCAGAACAAGTACTTACCACAACAGAAACATGGCAAGACCATTAGTTGGCACGTCTGGTTTATAAACAAAGGCCCCATGCAGAACTCCATAGTTTCCCCCTTCTTTGCCTTTGGTCGTGAAACTCTAAAGCCATAAAAGTGCTTATCCCAACCACCATAGGTGCCCTTCCGGTTTGTCTTCACTCGTAGGATCTGCACTAACTTTTTCTACAACCTCCTCTCATCCGCAGATAGCCGCAGTGCAAATGCGTCCTCGGTCCCGTGTATGGGTAACCCCTTCAAAATCAAGACATCTAGCAGCTTCAGGCCTATCTCGCCAAACTCCGTAACAAAGGTGTGAGTTTGTGTACTCCACCTAGTCAGAAGTAGTATTAACCTATTGATGTCCCTGGCAACCTCAGGTCCTCTCACTATCACCTCAATAGCAGTCTCCAGCCTCAACGAGCATATCACCTCTACGTAGCTCAGGTTGTCTATAATATGACCTTACCAGCCATCCCAACCAATGGGCATCATACTGTGAGCCTTGAAGACCATATCCGACCAAGGCATGTCAAGTTTATCTACCAACAAGCATGACATAGACCTTGATAATATCAGGGGCGTGACATCATAGAATATATGGTGATGGCACAGCAAGACTCTCATCGTCGACTGGCCACACCACAAAATGGAGAACTTCTAGCCACCCTAAAATTAAACTCCCCAAAGCTATCTTAGCAGGCCAGCTGGGCACGACCCCCTTCGACGCCATCATAATGATGCTCTTACTTTACTCCAAGTCATAGCTCTTCTCCCCCACCTCTTGAAATGTCAAAGGCACTAAAGAACCCCCCCCCCCCCCCCTTCGGCATAGACGTTACACCCTAAGGTGGATGCTCGTATCATCCCACGGCCTTGTCCACTATTTCTTCCTCATCATTCCTCGAACGCTTCCCAAATTTTCTAAGTCCACAACTCTAATGACCTCGACTCCAAGCCCTGCCAAACTGTTGCCACACCCACCTCATCCATGTATAGCCTTGGTGCCATCGTCGACCTCAGCCTAGGTTAGCCCTCCCTTATTCTCTCTTTTTTCTATAGTCATTCCCCCTACCCGTCTTCCTTCTCCCCTCTCCTTTCTTCTCCCATTCTCTTTACCCTCACCCGCCCGCCTCTCGACCTTGGTATGAGGTCAGCTGATGGCAACACCACTCTCTTCTTCCTTCCCATGAAAATACGGCACCATACACACTCTTCTTGCCATAAGGTCGACCCGAGGTGGGTATGCCATGATTTCCTCTTGCACCACTCTTTGACTCCCTCACCTTTGAGCTTCAAGAGGTCCCCTCATCCTAGCCATGATGTGTTCTTCCTTTTCTTTCTTCTTCTTCCGCTTTTCCTAATCTCTTTGTGTGTGTGTGTATTCCTTTCTTCCTCCCTCTTCTCTAAGTCTTGAAAGTGGACAATGTAAGACAAACCCTGAAACTTTTCTTTTTATATGGGTGGACAAGATTAAATCTTGGCCATCCATTTCAAATCCACACCTAAATTAAGGATTTCCCCCTCAAGTTTCATCAAGTTTTTATTCCTCTATAAAATTTTCCCTTACATTGCTTTTGTTTTTCACGCTAACGTCTATGCATGCAATACACGCTCGGGTTTCCCCTCCGTGCACACCGCATGCAGGGCGCTTATGATCCAAACCTATCTTGGCCACCCCCATTGACTACTCATGGGTCCCCTTTTTTTTACAACACGTCAACATCTTCAACAATTAATTTTCAACGCCCCTAAGTCGGTCAAAGCAAAGCCCACGCTCAAGTCACATGCGCTTTCTCTCTTTTTCCTTTTTCCCTTGTTAAGTTAGGAAATTTGGCACGCTCACCCTTGGGGTTGGAATCGACCAAAGCCTCGCCCCCAGTATTCAGCCTCAGCCTTCCCTAAGGGCCTGCCTTCGCCTTCTGCACGAAGGGTCAGCCTTGGTCTTCCCTTATGGTCTGCCTTGGCCTTCCCTACGAGAGGTCGGCCTTGGCCTTCCCCGACCTTCCCCGTAAGGGGTCAGCTTTGGTCTTACCCAGTCTTACCCAAAGGGGAAGCACCGTCAATTTTCTCATGGAACTTTCCATGATGCAATCATAATCTCCATCGGGGCTCTAGTCTCCACGACATTCGTCACCGTATTCAAGCACCATCTCCGCGTCACTTTCACCCAACACAAGCCCGTCTTCATGACAACCTTTGCAGTGCCTGAGCGCCGTCTTCACATCATGTGCTCCCAACATGAGGCCCGCCTCCTCCTCCTCAACACCTATCACTCTGCCTGAGCATTGTCTTTGTTTCACGCGCCCATCATGACACTCATTATTGCACCCCCGAGTTGGTCCGTCTGTTCACCACACATGCATGCTATGCCTTGGACAATTCGATCCACTCTCCAGAGTGTGCAACATTCCAAGGGGCTCCAATCGTAATGCTCCTGCATGATGACCCTTTGCAGCGAGATATGCTAGTTCTCTAAGACATTATCTCTATCTGGGATGACAAGAATGACACTAGGCATGCCTAATCTGTGACCCCCGTCACACTTACATTACATGTGATCAGAAGCTTCCCCAGGATGACCACACCTGGGTCACTCCAAGATAGGAGTAGGTCTTAGGTGGGCATCATGCCTAGTCTGCTTGAAAGCCAGACATAGGGACCCTCCCCAACCACTATCAGGATCTCCACGTCTATTGATGCCCTTATAGGAGGAAAGGGCTTTCGACCGGTGGCTAGAGCAAGGGAATTCTTTGATCATGCCAACACTATGTGGTTAGTCTTCCTAGATAGGCAGAGCAAAGCTATGTGGGGCAAGCAGCGCCATATGCAATTTGATAGTCTGAGGAGCACCAACATTTTTGGCCCCTGGTGACTCCTAGTGTGTGCCACGTGTCGACTGACAACGCGGGGATACTTTTACCTATGAATAGTGGACTTTTGGCTTTATTTTGGACACATGAAAATAATTTGTTAAACCACTTTCTCACTCTAAAATCTAGAGCAAGAGATTCTAGAGAGAGAAAGTTCTTAGACTTAGGCTCTGAATCAACACCGTGACTTGGATCGTGACACTTGGACCTTTGCATTTGGACCATGAATCTTAGACCTCAGCTTGGACCGTCGACTGTATTTGCCTTAGCCCTCGCCTCCGTAGCACTGTCAGTCATCAGGCCCTGTTTGGGAAGCCTTGATATCTACCCTTATTCCACCCTCACTGTGTCTCAGTACTGAACACCTTGTAGCTAACTCGAACTGTATCCTTTGTGGTACCTCCATATAATCTAAGAACCCATTTCCTTGGCATCATAAGTTTCACTAATTTACTTTTTTTTAGCATTATTGCTATTCTAAAAATAAGTTTGATCCAATTAACATGGATAGACAATCTATCGTAGAAGAATGCAAGTCTATCCGGTTGGCGTCAAGTGGGATATACTCCTTGGCGCATGTGCCAATCACATATATAGCCCAAAAAATTGTGAAAAATGGCTTAGGACCAACTATGCTCATTGCAAGCTGATTTTGCAAGTCCTTCAGGGAGCTTTCATGCACGCTCTCAGTGAGCTCTCTTTACGAAGTCCTTAGGAGACTTCTATATACATGATCTCCGATCCATAACCAAAATATCCTCACTTAAGACGAACCCCTTATGCTAAAAATTTGCACACCTGTACCTTCTCTAAGCACATGAAGAAGAAAGGTAACAAAGTGATGTTTTCTTTTTAAAGCAAAGAGGAGTGGAGTGGCGCTCGTGCAAGCAAGCAAGTATAATCATGAATCCAAAATAATAATGCAACTTTGACCCTAAGTTTTTTCGCTAAGTCTATGGATGTAAAGTTTTGCAAAATTGTGTCATGTGTTCAAGTAAAAAAAAATGCTATTTTCTTTCTTTTAAGGTATTAATTAATCTTCAAACATGCCCATGTGCTGAGGTAGATTTTGTCAATCAACTCTTTGAGTTATTTTTTCTTGTAGCCCTGTGGAATTAAATGCTTTGGCAATCTTACACAGTGGTGGCAAAATGGATGCGTGGTTTGGGTTTGGGCTTGGGCTTGGGCTTGGATGAGGATGTTATATATAAATGGGTAGCTGACCACTTAAATCTGTTTAGTTGTGGGTTTATATATTAGGTCATCCTTTAAATGGTTTCATTTTACCCATTAACGCACTAATGACCAATATCTTTTCTTTAATCTCCACTTGAATCTTAACTGACCAACACCATAGCTACACTAAAAATCACTGCCATGCCAAACCACCACACAAACAACGAGCTCCACTGTAAGGCAACTGCAAGCACCACAAGTCCACCTCACCATGCTTACAACCACCACAATCACCAGTCATGCTGTTTCCACCGTCACTCACAAAACAACCACCATCACTCAGATCTATTGATCTCGTCATCTTCGTTGTCCCATCGTCTCACCACCATCACCATGCCATTGCCCCGCCACCACTGTCGTGTCGTTGCCCCGCCAACCGAGTCAACAATCAAAAAGTTTGACCACAAAACAATATATTTATTAAAAACAAAAGAGAAAATTTGGGCCAAGATGGCTCCATGTCTTTGCATGACTATTTAAAAGATAACTTCTTAAACTTATGGAGTGCTGGTGGTGCTTGGTTGTCAACTGGGTAGTGCTTGTTAAGGAGGTGACAGTGATGAAAGGGTGGTGGCAGCAATGGTAGGTGGTGGCAGTAATGGTAGGTGGTGGCTCACACAACTGCAGGCAGTGACAGTGGCGATGACAAGTTGTGACGGGACAGCCGCAAAGGTAGGTGGTGATGGCTGCAGCGCCGATACTGACAGAGGCGGTGGCAACGTGGTCGCATGTTGTTGGGAGTGGCAAATTTAAGTCTTTAAGTTTTACGAAAAAGTCAAAATGCAATCTATTGTATGGATTAGTAGGCACCCATTTAAATCTTATTTAAGTTTGTGTTTACTGACCCATTTAGATACAATTACTTTAGGAATGGGCTTGGATGAATTTTAAGTGCGTGAATTTGGACAGATAAATGGGTTTGGGTTGTCATTGACACCTCTAATCTTACATGTCAATGGAGGAATGACCACTTGAGGTACCTGAATCAAGTTTTCTTGAAACATTGACTAGTGGATTATCAAATACCATATTTCTTGAACAAAAGAGAAATCCTTTTATACTAAAAACTTATTTTTGTCTACATACATACTTCCTCTCTTGCTAATTAACTCTATGGTTTTTCTCAAAATTTATGGACTACAAGTATATTCAAGATTACCATGCATAGTTGGTGGCACAAAATTGGTTTTCAAATATTAAATATTGAAGCAACGTTATTATACTCTCTTAATTAGGTGGTCTAATTGAGTAAAACCTAGCAAGGATAAGAAGATATATTCTATCCACTACAAATATAAAAAGATTCGTCTGTCTAGGTCTAGTTTCTTACAAGTGTATTTCTGGGAAGTAACCAGCAGTTGTGCTCATAGAACTTCGTGTAGCTGGCATCTAAAACGTGAAACCAGCTACCATGGATTCCAACGGCCACAAAAGATTGCTAAGGCTGCTCGATTTCCCTGATCCGGTGAGCCGTCATATATGTTGGAGGAAACTTGGCGCACATGATTTGCAGCTTTGGTTGTTCACTGAGGATAAATCTGCTTTGGAAGCTCAAAAGCACCTGTGTGATCTTGATCAACATCAAAGAAACTTGAACCTTGTTCTTCATCCCGATAGTGGTAGTGTTATGGATGAAATCCGGAACTTGATTCGTGAATAGACCTGCACAACAAAGAGACAACACTGGTGACTCGCCGGAAGAATTTTCGGAGGGAAATCTCCGATGCTTAAGTCAGAGAAAACTCAGGATGGGTTTAGTGCAAACTCCAATTAGAAGTTACTTACCTTCCAGCACCTTTCTTCCCTCCTTTTATATGGCTCTCTACGTTGTGGGTAGTTATTTTGATAGTTATTTCCCATTGATTTTGGGAGTTACCAGATTCATGGAAGGTTATTTCCACTAATGGGTAGTTAATACTACTAAGTGGAGATTTATTACCATAATGGTGGGTGGTTAAGGCTTTTCACTTCCTCATTAGTGGTTCTGACAGTTTTGGAGCTACGAGATGGTGTCACGTGTTACAATCTTGTGAGTAGTACTTTTCTTCTACATCACTTGCCCCCCATTCCATGTTCCCTGAAGGAGAACATGGAATTTATTATTTTGGCCTGGCTGAATGGGGATGTAATGTCGTGCTCGCCTACTCGGCCGAGTAGAAGTATGTGGGGAGATCGTCTATTTGTCTTAGCCGAGTAGAGGCATGCCAAGGTGCACGTCTACTCGGCCAAGCTGAGTAGAGACATGCCAAGGTGCTTGTATTTTTGGCCTAACCGAGCGGAGGCGTTCCAAGGTGTACGTCTACTCGGCCGAGTCGAGTAGAGACATACCAAGGCGTTTATCTACTCGGTCTAGTCGAGCACAGTCGCGTGAAGATGCTCGTGTATTTGGCTTAGCGGAGTAGAGGCATATGAAGGTGCTCGTCTACTCGGCCTGGCCGAGTAGAGGCTTGTGGAGATGCTCGTCTACTCGGCCTAGCCGAGTAGAGGCATCTGAATATGTTTATCTACTCTGCCTGGCCGAATAGAGGCATATGAAGGTGCTCATCTACTCGGCCTGGCCGAGCAGAGGCATATGAAGGTGCTCGTCTACTCAACCTGGCCGAGTAGAGGCATCCGAATGTGCTCGTCTGCTCAACCTGGCCGAGTAGAGGCATATGAAGGTGCTCGTCTACTCGGCCTGGCCGAGTAGAGGCTTGTGGATATGCTTGTCTACTCGGCCTAGCCGAGTAGAGGCATCCGAAGGTGCTCGTCTACTCGGCCTGGCCGAGTAGAGGCATATGAAGGTGCTCGTTTACTCAGCCTGGCCGAGTAGAGGCTTGTGGATATGCTCGTCTACTCGGCCTAGCCGAGTAGAGGCATCCGAATGTGTTTATCTACTCGGCCTGGCCGAGTAGAGGCATATGAAGGTGCTCGTCTACTCGGCCTGGCCGAGTAGAGGCATATGAAGGTGCTCGTCTACTCGACCTGGCCGAGTAGAGGCTTGTAGAGATGCTCGTCTTCTCAGCCTAGCTGAGTAGAGGCATCCGAATGTGTTTGTCTACTCGGCCTGGCGGAGTAGAGGCATCCGAAGGTGCTCGTCTACTCGGCCTGGCTGAGTAGAGGCATATAAAGGTGCTCGTCTACTCGACCTGGCCGAGTAGAGGCATAAGAAGGTGCTCGTCTACTCGGCCTGGCCGAGTAGAGGCGTGTGGTCCAATGCGCTCGTCTGCTAGGCAGAGTCTAGAACCAAAGTAGCTCGTCTACTCGGCAAGAGTAGAGGCGTGTGGTCCGATGCGCTCGTTTGCTTAATAGAGGCTAGGACCAAAGTAGCTCATCTACTCGGCAAGAGTAGAGGCGTGTGGTCCAATGCGCTCGTCTGCTAGGCAGAGGCTAGGACCAAAGTAGCTCGTCTACTCGGTAAGAGTAGAGGCGTGTGGTCCAATGCGCTTGTCTGCTCGGCAGAGGCTAGGACCAAAGTAGCTCGTCTACTCGGCTAGAGTAGAGGCGCGTGGTCCAATGCGCTCGTCTGCTCGGTAGAGGCTAGGACCAAAGTAGCTTATCTATTCGGCTATGTTGTAGTCACCGTCGTGGGGTATATAGGTAATTTTTCCCCCCAGTCACTTTTTGAGATGGTGCCACATGTTCAGGATAATCTAACCATCGTGAGATCTCATCTGTTGGGTGAGTCCCTTGTTTCTATATAAGGGGTAAAACCTTATCCCCTTTTTCACAACTTTTCATTTCTTCAAGTGTTTGAGAGAGAGAGAGGTGATTTGGATGCTTCGTTCAAAGGATAATTTCTAAAGAGTTTGAAGGTTCTTGTTTTTCAAGTAAGCTTCAAACTTGTTTTTAACTTTTCTTCTGAAATTTCTTGTTTTTGATCTAAAATTATGTCCAACAAGGATGAAGAATGTGTTTCTGAGCCTAATGTTGGTGCACGAGGTGTTAGGATAGAGCCCACCTTTGATCCTTTATTTTTAGAAATCGGAGTTCCCTTGGTTCTTTTCCAAGAATCAAGAGGAGTTCCTGCTAGGGAAGCTTTAAGGGAATGTGCTCAGTCTCCTAAGCCTTTTGATGCGCACACACTTAGAAGCAGGCTGAGTAACTATGACCTGAAACTTCTATATGAGCGCTGTGAAATTTCGCCGATTATAAAACTTAGGCTCCCTGATGAGAATGAATCAGCCAATATGACCACACTCGACGAGATAGGTGTTTATTGGGATATGTTCATCAATGGCTTTAAAGTTCCCATTCATCCTTTCTTCATCAGAGTCTTGAAAGTTTATGGGCTTGCGCCCGGCCAATTTTCTCCTCACGCATGGCGTTTTATGAGTTTCTTCATCTATCAATGCCATAAGCTAGGCTTAAATCCTAGGGTTAGCGTATTCAGATGGTTTTTTACCATCTGTACGATAACTAAGTAGGTAGGTTGGTATTTCTTGAGTCGTCGCCCAAAGGCTGAAGCCAACCTATTTCCACACCCTCCATCATCCAATCACCATTGGAAAGAAAGGTTTTTGTTTGTTAAATTGCCTAAGTCTCAAAGGAGCGAAGTCAATAATGTATGGCTCGCTGAGTACGAAACTAGATTTGTCGGAGACTGACCTCGAACACATTGAGAAGCTTAAGGGGGCTGAACCTTTAAAATCCAGATATCCCTTGAGTAATGCTCAGCTCTGTGAGTGGGGCATCATTTTTCCTCCTGAGCCTCAAGATTTTGCCGACGAGGCAGATGAAGAGGAAGAGGAAGAGGGCGAAAATGATCCTGGTAAAGCTCTTACCAAACCTTGAGTTTGTTTAATCGTGGATGGTAATCTTACTTTTATTTTGCGTGCAGAAAACATGTCATCACGAGCGCAAGGAGATCCACCGCTGTTCAATGCTCAAGGAGTTTTGGGAGACATAATTCCCGATGAGCTAGCTTTGATACATGGTATCGAGGAGAAGGAGATGAAGGACTTGGACTTTGGTGCTTTGGTTTCCGGATCTCAGCCGAAGGTGACAGAAACTCAAACTGAAAACTTTTTCTTGGGCTTAACTTCTGTGGATAGGTCTAAAGAGACTTCAAAGAAGCGAAGAGTCTTGAGCAGAGCTGGGAGTAGAGCCGCATCATCCTCCGTTCGTCCAGCCATGTAATCATTCCCATGAATAGGAAGACATTGTCTGCCTACGACGTCACAGAGACTGCCAATTGCATGGTTCAGCTAATGTCGCAGGTTCATTTCTTCTCTTTTCTTTTTGTTGAAAGTTTTGTTGTTTAATCCTAAAGTCTTTGTTGCATAGGCTATGGCGCAGGTGCAAATTGGCATGGAGAAGCTGATTGTTGCAGACAAAGTGTTGGACGAGGAGAAGAAGAAGGTGATGATAGAAAACAACTTCCGCAGAGAGGCTAAGAAGAAGGTTGAAGATTTGAGTAAGAAGTTAGAGCGAGTGGAGATGTCTAACGCTGGGCTAACTGCAAAATATGTGGAACTAACAGCTCAAGTTAATGATTTAGAGGCTGAGAAGTCATCGGTAGCTCTTCAGGCTGTGCAACTTTTCAAGAGATCCAAGGTTTTCCTGGATCAACGCCTCCGCGATTCCAAAGGGGCGCTTGTGCACGGTTATAATGAATGCAAGAGCAATGTCTTGAAAGATCACCCTGAGATGGACATGAGCATCTACGAGCACAAGTTCGCTAGTGAGGTTGCTTCTGAAACTGAGCGTCGGGCCGAAGAAGCTGAACATAAGAGAGCTGCTAGTTTCCAGGCGCTCACTAGTCCTTCCATGAGCCGCAGTGTAGGTGCTTCCGGGTCAGTGTCTATGGTTGTTTCAAGGCCGCAACTGCCTCTGGCTGAAGGTTGCTCTCAAGAGATGGAGTTACCAACAGATGTTGCTGAGCAGAATGATTAGACTAGGATTTCCTTGTTCATTGGACTTAGCTTTTTTAGCCTCTCTTGGAATTCTTTTTTGCTGCCTTGGGGCTTCAATGTGTAAACTTTGGATTTTGATGCAATCAAGGTTTTACTTTTGCACTCTTGCTTGCAAATTCTTTTTATTCATAGTAGAGATAAAGTACATCTGTGGCCATATGGCGTTAAGTAAATAATGCAAAGAAAACTAGGTTGCTGTAGTTCACACATGAGTGAGACCTAGTAAGTGACCAAGTATGGCCCCCCATTTTTACTCATGCGTAGTAGCGCCTTAAGTTTGTGGCATTCCATGTACGAGGAATTGCTTTGCCATCCATATCCTCCAAGTGTTGGGCCTCCCAGCTTCACAACTTTATATGGGCCTTCCCAGTTTGGCGCTAGTTTTCCAACGGCATCGCGTGGTACGGATGCTTCAATGCGGCGAAGGACCAAGTCTCCTACTCGGAAGGTTCTAGGACGTACTCATTTATCATAAAACTTGGAGACTCACTGGTGATAAGCTGCGAGGCGCATTGCTGCTTGCTCGCGGCGCTTATCGAGAAGATCAAGATTTGCACGAAGGGCTTCTTCATTCTGGACTGGGTCATACGTTGTCAGACGAAGAGACGGTAATACAAATTCAATGGGAATTAATGCCTCCGTGCCAAACGATAAACTGAAAGGTGTCTCGCCCGTAGAGGTCCTTGAGGTGGTATTATAAGCCCAAAGGATTTTAGGCAACTCATCAACCCATAGCCCACTTGCACCGTCAAGCTTCTTCTTTATGCCTTGCAGAAGCGTGCGATTGGTAACTTCAGTCTGTCCATTCGTTTGAGGGTACGCGATGGAGGTGAAACGTTGTTCAATGGATAAGTTAGCACAAAAGGTTCGAAATGTTGAATTATCGAACTGCTTTCCATTGTCCGTGATTAGTACACGCAGAATTCCAAAGCGACAAACAACCGCTCGCTAGAAGAATTCCTCGCACTTTCTTTCAGTGATCAAAGCCAGGGCCTTGGCCTCTACCCATTTAGTGAAGTAGTCAATAGCGACTATCACAAATTTGCGTTGAGCCATGGCTGGGGGGAAGGGGCCCAGGATGTCCATCCCCCACATCGCAAAGGGTATTGGGCTGCTTAATGGAAGAGAAACACTGGTAGGCACCGCATTTCTTCGTATAACTCATAGCATCTTGCTGCATAGTAGGCCAGTAATAGCCTTACCGGAGAACTTTGTGTGCCAATGCGCGTCTTCCCAGGTGCTGACCATAGATGCCTTCATGAACTTCCCGTAATGCATAATCTGCTTCAGTTCGCGCTTCATATTCCCCAGAATATTGCTTGATGACCAACTGTGAATCACTATGAGCATGAAATGCTTTTGCTCGCATAGCTTTTGCAAAGTGCATCCCCACAATAAGGGCTTTGTATTCGGCTTCATTGTTTGAGGCGGGGAAGTCAAAGCGTAAGGCATATTCCACTACGAGGTTTTCAGGGCCGTGCAGGATCAAGCCAGCTCCACTCCCGCTTGCATTGGAAGAACCATCAACATGGAGGGTCCACATAAAAGGTCGCTCTTTCTAGGGCAACTGTTCCTCGTCTTCAATGGGCAAAGTACATTCAACAATGAAGTCAGCCAGGGCCTATCCTTTGATAGAAGGGCGCGGCCTATAACGGATATCAAACTCCCTTAGTTCGATGGACCACGGGACTAGTCGCCCCGAGACGTCGGGCTTGTGGAGTATTTGCCAAAGTGGTTTATCCGTTAGCACCGTTATAGAGTGAGATTGAAAGTAAGGTCGAAGCTTTCGGGCTGCGATCAGGAGAGCAAATGCGAGCTTCTCTGTATCTGGATAACGTAACTTCGCACCTTGTAGTACTTTGCTTACATAGTAAATAGGGAGTTACTTGCCGTCTTGCTCTCGAACCAGTATTGCACTTACAGCCGAGTTTGCTATGGCCAAATACAAGAAGAGCTCCTCCCCAACAAGTGGTTTGGAGAGGAGCGGGAGTGCTGATAGATAATTTTTCAACGCTTCAAAGGAGGCTTGACATTCGGAGGTCCAGTTAAAGTTTTTGATGTTCTTCAAAGCCTTAAAGAAAGGTAAACATCTCTCTGCAGACTTGGAGAGGAACATGCTAAGTGCCCCTATCCGTCCAGTAAGTATTTGTACTTTTTTCACTCTCTTTGGGGCGGTCTTACCTCGTATAACCTTGATTTTTTTAGGGTTGGCCTCTATACCTCTGTACGAGACCATGAAACCTAGGAACTTGCCTGACGAGACCCCGAATGCACATTTGGCTGGATTGAGCCGCATCTTATATTCGCTCAAGAGGCTGAAGCATTCTTCGAGATCAGCAATATGATCTATCGCACGGAGGCTTTTGACAAGCATGTCGTCGACATAAACTTCCATAGTTTTTCCTAACGAAGGCTTAAAAATCCTATCGACGAGTCATTGGTATGTGGCACCCTCGTTCTTTAAGCCGAAAGGCATGACTTTATAACAAAAGAGGCCTTCATCAGTGATGAAGGCCGTTTTTTCTACATCGTCGTGGTGCATGCGAATCTGATTATAGCCAGAGAAAGCATCCATGAAGCTAAGCAACTCGTTCCCCGAGGTTGCATCTATCAACGTATCGATGCGGGGCAGAGGATAGCTGTCTTTGGGGCAAGCCTTATTTAAATCAGTGTAGTCAATGCATATTCTCTACTTGCTCGTTCCAGCCTTTGGAACCATGACCACATTTGATACCCACTCTGGATAGTCGACTTCAGCAATGAAGCCTGCTTCTAAGAGTTTGTCAACTTCCTTTTTGATGATCGCTTTCCGCTCTGGGGCAAAGGATCGCTTTTTCTATTTCACAGGTTTGCAGCGTGGATTGACTGAGAGACGACGGGTCATTATGGAAAGATCTATTCCCGGTATATCCGTCGCGCTCCATGCGAAGACATCCACATTAGAGCAAAGGAAGAATACTAGTCGATCGCGAAGACCTGGTTCTAACATGGAACCTATCCTTAACTGGCGATTCTCGTCTTCTCCTAGCATTATGGAGACAAGTTCTTCTACTGGCTCAGCTCGCCTGAAAGTATGCTCATCTCGCTGGTCCTCCATGGTGAGCGCTTCTTCCACTCTGCAAGAAGCCATATAACACTTGCGTGCTATAGCTTGATCTCCCTTTACCACACCAATTCCATTAGGAGTTGGAAATTTCATGCATAGGTGAAATGTTGAGGCTACATCTTGCAATTTGTTGAGGCTCACTCATCCTAATATTCCATTATAGGCCGATTTGACCTTGACTACCAGGAAGTCGATTGATTGAGTAGCTTGGAATGGGTGCTTCCCATCAACTACTGTAAGGGGAATTACTTCCTCAACTGGCGCAGATGCTCCTGTGAAGCCATACAGTGGCGAGGAGACGGGCCGTATTCGATCTCTTGACATTTGCATTTGAGAGAAGGCTTCTTTGAAGAGTATATCCGCAGAGCTACCTGTATCCACCAAGATATGTTCAATGACATACGCATCTATTTAGAGGGAGATAACCAGAGCATCGTCATGCTGAGTAATGATTTCTTCGAGGTCTGTATCATCAAAGCTTATAGTATTGGGCATCCTGGGGTGCTTAACGGGTCCCTGCGTCAAATTGACTTGTCTTGCATAAGCCTTTAGGGCTGATTTTGAGGTTCCCCCAGCACTTAGGCCTCCAGAGATTGTGTTTATTACTCGGGGGGTCCTTGGGGACCGACTCCTCGTGCCTTCTTTGACTTCCACCTCGCCGTCCTCCCTGGCGTTCATTCGCCTTAACAAATTGCTTGAGGTGCCCCTTTGCGATAAGGTTCTCAATCTCACGCTGAAGAACTTTACATTCTTCAGTGGTGTGGCCATGATCTTTATGGAAATGGCAGTAGAGCTGGGCATCTCTTTTATCGACAGGCATCCTCATCGGCTTTGGCCATTTTAAGATGTTTTGGATTTTGATCTGGTTGAGAATATGCTCCCGAGATGTGGTAAGAGGGGTGAGGTGTTTAGAAAGGGTTGCCCGTGAGCATTTAGGCTCTTCGGGTATCCTCCCTTCCGGACGGTCACGCCTCTTCTGCCCAGAAGTCCTTTCGTCCTGGGTGGTCATCGAATCTTCTTCAGCTCGAAGGTACTTTTCTACTCGGTCAAGTAGATCGAACATATTCTCCTGGGTCTCTTATTCAATGAGAACCGCAATGGCGTCCCTGGTTTCACACCTCTTGCCATCGCCGTAAAAGTCACCCCGGGATTGAGGTTATCAATGAGAAGTTTCTCGGTATTGAAACGGGCGTAGTAGGATTTTAGGGACTCCTTGGGACCTTGCACGATTAGAAAAAGAGTCGATGAGTTCTTCCTCTGTATTCGACTTGTCAAGAAATTACTGCGGAAATATTCTCCTAACTGGGCCCAACAGGATATAGAGCCGGGCGCGAGGTGTTGGAACCATACATGCGCCGCTCCCTTCAGCATTATAGGGAACGCTCGGCACATGATCTGATTAGGGACCAGATTTAGGTTCATCTCTGAGGTAAAGAGAGCCAAATGTTCTATTGGGTCTCCTGTGCCATCATAAGATTCACAATGAGGCATCTTGAAGCTCGGTGGTGCAGGAAAGCGATCAACCTCTTCAGTGAATGGTCACCCAATGATGACCGGGGCACTGGTATATCATTCAGCACGATGCTCACCAGGATGATAATAAGTGTCCTTGGTAGAATGAGCTTTATAAGAGCTTTTTTCTTGCCTCCGAGACCTTGGGTTACGTCTTTCATCATCGGACTGCCCATCTTCTCCGTGCATCACATGCTGATTTGTCTGCTCCAGAGTCTTCGAAACTCTTGGTTCGCACTGCGGAGGTGGTTTGTTAACAATTGCCTATAGCTGTTCGATGGATTGTTGCATGGCTCGAAGGACTGCCATCAAGTCGACTTCACTATTTATGACTGGTGGAGTTGTGTGTATAACACCAGTTGTGAGAGGTTCGGATATGCCGAAGGTTTGAAATGAAGGTAGGACAGTGCTTTCAGAGGGAAGAATGATCGTCACAGCAGGTGGTACTACGGTTTTGGGTGCTGATATCGCTTCCACGGATGATGATATCACCGCAGGGATCGTGGGTATTGCTACCGTGGTAGTTCGTGCCACGGTAGTAGTTGCGACCTTTTTACCGCGATTGGTAGGCTAAGATGTGGTTCTTCCACGTAGCGGGTCGTGAATTGGTGGTGGCGGAGGTGCTCCACCTAACTGAGCTTGCGAATTAGGATTTTGAGACATGGTCGATTCACAAATCTCGATCCCATGGATGGCGCCAAAATGTTATGGATAAAATCTGGAACTTGATTCGTGAATAGATTTGCACAACAAAGAGACAACACGGTGACTCGCCGGAAGAATTTTCGGCTGGAAATCTCCGATGCTTAAGTCAGAGAAAACTCAGGATGGGTTTAGTGCAAACTCCAATTAGAAGTTACTTACCTTCCAGCACCTTTCTTCCCTCCTTTTATATGGCTCTCTACCTTGTGGGTAGTTATTTTGATAGTTATTTCCCATTGATTTTGGGAGTTACCAGATTCATGGGAGGTTATTTCCACTAATGGGTAGTTAATACTACTAAGTGGAGATTTATTACCATAATGGTAGGTGGTTAAGGCTTTCCACTTCCTCATTAGTGGTTCTGACAGTTTTGGTGCTACTAGATGGTGCCACATGTTACCATCTTGTGGGTTGTACTTTTCTTCTACATTAGGTAGCAACATCCACAATAACAACCAGCTTGAGCCTTTTGATAGAGCAACAGTTGATAAGATATAGTACAATTAATTGTCAAGGGTGTCAAAGTTGTCGTGGAGATACTTATGTAGATTCAAGTGTGTGAGCAAGCTTTAGTGCGGTTTACCCAACCCTTCTGCTTTTTTTTTTTGAGTTCTAGAAACTCAAAAAAGACCTGAATTGATGGGAGGATTCATTGTTCAAAAGCTGAGCAAGAAAATCAAGAAAGCTGCCTTTATTCCTTTTATACCAAACAAGGAGCTTAAGGACGAGGTGATAGATTGGGGTTTAAATGCTATAAACAAAAAATTGGATTTTTTTCCAAGGAACTCTCAAATCAAAGGAAGTCACCGTGGTCTATTCTTCAATTCTGGCCTTGTTATCGAAGACAAATTTAACTGTCTCCCCCGTAGTTACTTGGTCTGCTACCGAGTAACGAATCAATATTCTTTCCCCTCAAAAGTAGATATCGACGGGTTAATTGTTGATTGTGTTAAAATAGCTAGGGTTTCTTTTTGATGAAGAAAGCACGAATTACAAGTTGATACATGTACATATGTTAGTTATTTCCTAGACCCTTTAGTTAAGGGGGATTCAATATTTGTTTAATTAATTATACTTCTCACTCTCAAAAAGCTGGAAAAGGAAAATTACTCGTTTGATCACTTGCTTGGCCAGAACTCGGCAATTATCTTCTATATAACTTCGATGAGTCAGCCTTTGATGAGACAACTATTTGGATATATTGGGTTGATAGAAGAAAAATGGTAGTTTGTTGTGAGACAGAGAACAAGCCGCCTACCGTGATCTAGATTTTTAAAAATATACTTTTGCGTTTGGGTGAATTAGATGTCGTGCTCCAGTACACTGCCTGCTCTTTTTGGGAATTTTGGTTGTTGAACCTTCTGCATAGCCACTGGCAAGAAGTGTGTGAAAATAGTTATGAAAGTTATTCTCTGCCAAATACGCAACTGAGTAGTCTATGCTAGTACTTCGTATCACCATGTCGACCGGTTGGTGACAAAAGCCGGATCAAAAAGGGTAAAAAGAACACACACACACACACACGCAGATCAACAACAACAACAACCAAAAAAAAAAGAAAGAGAAATAGACTTCACCATTTGGCTTTTCATATTTGCATATAATACCATATTTGCAAATTGTCAAAAGTTGGGGTTTTTTTTGTTGGTAAAATGCCATTTTTCGGTCTTGAATGAATTTCAAACAGTAGCCTGCTACCATTTCGACAATCGCCAGATCACTCCCACAAATTGTTCTTTCCTTCATATTCTTCAGTTATAAGGAGAGAGTAGAGAGAGAAAAGAAAGAGTGTAGAGAGAGAAAGTGGAAGAAAGTGAGAGAAGAGAGAGATTGGATCATAGGAAGAATTGGGGATCAAAGATCGAGTTTTAAAAGAGGATTTCACAAGTTAATCACCCCTTAAACCGTAGTATTTCCGTGGGGTGTCTATATATATATATATATATATATATATATATATATATATATATTTATATAGGGGAAAGCGAATATAAGGCTAGCCTCACGCAAGTTGCGTGAGGCTAGCAGCAAAAACTACGTAGTTTCATCAAAAAAATGAGGTCAAAGGTCAAACAATTAATTTTTTTCCCTCTCTTTCTCTCTTTCTTTCTCTCTTTTGCCTTTTCTCCCCCCGTCTCTTTATCGCAAGCCCTAGCAACCATTGCCCAACCTACCTACGCCGCCCAACTTCCCCAATCACCTCCCAACCCAACCTTCCTGCACCGGCCACCTCACGCCCACCGACACCCATCCTCCTGCCACGACAGTACAAGCAACCCACCCCCAACCTTCCTGTGCCGGCTACCGTCATAGTGCTATCTTACCGTCGAGGATGAGGCATTTTTTGGCATGGGGGAAACACTGCTGGACGGATTATTTGTTGGAAAACATGCTATGGTTGCTACTGGAGCCCTTGTGAGGCAATTCTCTACTGCATTAGCGAGAGATCGGGCATCTTTTTCCCAAAATTTGCTATGCGTTTGCCCTTTGCTGTACGAGCTATCAAACTTTATCTTTTTTGCTAATGATTTCTTGCTTCTTCCATATTGGACATCTTTTGTTTAATTAGTGTACATGTGAAGAATCTTCACAGTTTCTCACACTGTATATATACTTTCCAAGTTGATTACCAACTGTTCGATGAAAGTCCTAGCCCAAACCACACATCTGTATAGTATCTTATCTGTCGGTAGTATATGGATAGGCTAATTTCTGGCTTCCTCAGTGTCATTATGAATTTATTTGCCTTCATGTAGGTTGTCCGTTGGGGCCTGCATATGCAGATATTCAAAAGTTTATAGAGTTCCAGACTTCCAGCTTTTAGTGTTGCAGCCGTCGTCATTAATTTTGTGGCTGCAAAATCTTCTGGTGATGTACCGTTGAACGCTGCGCGTGTTTATTTATCTCTCACTTTACTGCTGGCTCGTTGTTGCATTTATCAGACTTCGTTTAATAGAGTAGTACTGTTACTGGGGAAGGCAGTTGGATGTTTGGCTGAGATTTCTTATAGATAACAACCATTGGTCTTGTTTACCCTCCATTATTTCTCACGCAACTTGCTTGAGGCTCCAGTATGCTGCCTGCTCTTTTGGGGAATTTTGGTTGTTGAACCTTCCGCATAGCCACTGGCAAGAAGTGTGTGAAAATAATTATGAAAGTTATTCTCTGCCAAATACGCAACTGAGTAGTCTATGCTGGTACTTGGTATCACCATTGTCGACCGGTTGGTGACAAAAGCCGGATAAAAAAGGGTAAAAAGAACACACACACACACACAGATCAACAACAATAACAACAACAACAAAAAAGAAAGAAAGTGAAATAGACTTCACCATTTGGCTTTTCATATTTGCATATAATACCATATTTGCAAATTGTCAAAAGTTGGGGTTTTTTTTGTTGGTAAAATGCCATTTTTGGGTCTTGAATGAATTTCAAACAGTAGCCTGCTACCATTTCGACAATCGCGAAATCACTCCCACAAATTGTTCTTTCCTCCATATTCTTCAGTTACATAACAAAGGAGAGAGTAGAGAGAGAAAAGAAAGAGTGTAGAGAGAGAAAGTGAAAGAAACTGAGAGAAGAGAGAGACTGGATCATAGGAAGAATTGGGGGATCGAAGATCAAGTTTTAAAAGAGGATTTCACAAGTTAATCACCCCTTAAACCATAGTATTTCAGGGGGGAAGGTGTCTATATATATGGAAAAATGAATATAAGGCTAGCCTCACGCAAGTTGCGTGAGACTAGTAATAAAAATTACGTAGTTTCATCAAAAAATGAGGTCAGATGTCAAACAGTTTTTTTCTCTCTCTCTCTCTCTCACCTTTTCTCCTCTCGTCTCTTAATTTATCGCAAGCCCTAGCAACCACCGCCCAACCTGCTGTCGCCGCCCAACTTCCCCAATCACCCCCCAAGCCAACCTTCTTGCACCGACCACCTTACGTCCACCGATACCTATCCTCCTGCCGCAACAGTACAAGCAACCCACCGCCCAAACTTTCTGTGCCGGCTATCGTCATAGTGCTATCTTACCGTTGAGGATTAGAGGTGTCAAATGGGCCGGGCGGCCCGCGGGCTGGCCCAGCCAGGCCCGGCCCTTTTTTGGCCCGGACTGGCCCTAACCCTTAGGGCTTGGGCCAGGGCCAGGCCTAACTTTTTGAGAAACAGGCCCGGCCCGGCCCTAAAATGGCCCAGATTTGGCCCGGCCCTCTTTTGGCTCAAAAAATGGCCTTTTCAAAATTTGTTTTTAAAAACTAAGGTGTATTTTGAATAACAAAAAAAAATTGGGCCCGGGCCCGGCCCAAGCCAGGCCCTAGATGTTGGGCCTAGGGCCTGGGCTTGGATTGGGCCCAGATTTCCCTCATTCTGGCCTGGCCCGGTTGACAGCGGCCCTGGCCCGATTTGCTGGAGTCCCGATGGCTTGGGCTAGGCCGGTCCAAACCCGGCCCATTTGACACCTCTATCGAGGATGAGGGACTTTTCGGCACGGGTGCAACACTGCTGGACAGATTATTTGTTGAAAAACATGCCATGGTTGCTACTGGAGCCCTTGTGAGGCAATTCTCTACTGCAGTAGAGAGAATGGGCATCTTTTTCCCAAAATTCGCTATGCGTTTCCATTTTTTGTACGAGCTATCAAACTTTATTTTTTTTGCGAATGATTTCTTGCTTCTTCCATATTTGACATCTTTTGTTTAATTAGTGTACAAATGAAGAATCTTCACAATTTCTCACACTGTATATACTTTCCAAGTTGATTACCAACTGTTCGATGAAAGTCCTAGCCCAAACCATACATCTGTATGGTATCTTATCTCTCGGTAGTATATGAAGAGGCTAATTTCTGGCTTCCTTAGTGTCATTATGAATTTATTTGCCTTCATGTAGGTTGTTCGTTGGGGCCTGCATATGTAGATACTCAGAAGTTTATAGAGTTTCAGACTTCCAGCTTTTAGTGTTGTGGCTGTCGTCATTAATGTTGTGGCTGTAACATCTTCTGGTGATGTACCGGTGAACACTGCGCAGGTTTATTTATCTCTCACTTTACTGCTGGCTTGTTGTCACTTTGTTGCATTTATCAGAATTTGTTTAATATAGTAGTACCGTTACTGGGGAAGGTAGTTGGATGTTTGGCTGATATTTCTTATAGATAACAACCATCGGTCTTGTTTACCCTCCATAATTCCTCACGCAACTTGCGTGAGGCTCCAGTATGTTGCCTGCTCTTTTTGGGAATTTCGGT
Source organism: Escallonia herrerae (assembly GCA_033070095.1). Lineage (NCBI taxonomy): Eukaryota > Viridiplantae > Streptophyta > Magnoliopsida > Escalloniales > Escalloniaceae > Escallonia > Escallonia herrerae. The sequence goes on from JAVXUP010002270.1 coordinate 56,322, forward strand.
TGTTGAACCTTCTGCATAGCCACTGGCAAAAAGTGTGTGAAAATAATTATGAAAGATATTCTCTGCCGAATACGCAACTGAGTAGTCTATGCTGGTACTTGGTATCAACATTGTCCAGTTGGTGACAAAAGCCGGATCAAAAAGGGTAAAAGGAACACACACACATCAACAACAACCAAAAAAAAAAAAGAGAAATAGACTTCACCATTAGGCTTTTGATATTTGCATATAGTACCATATTTGCAAATTGTCAAAAGTTGTTTTTTTTTGTTGGTAAAATGCCATTTTTGGGTCTTGAATGAATTTTAAACAGTAGCCTGCTACCATTTTGATAATCACCAAATCACTCCCAATAATTGTTCTTTCCTCCATATTCTTCAGTTACAGAACAAAGGAGAGAGGAGAGAGTAGAGAGAGAAAAGAAAGAGTGTAGAGAGAGAAGAACGAGATTGGATCATAGGAAGAATTGGGGGATTGAAGATCGAGTTTTAAAAGAGGATTTCACAAGTTAATCACCCCTTAATCTTAGTATTTCGGGGGGGGGGGGGTGTCTTTATATATATATATATAATGTATATATATAGATGCACACATGTATATATACAGATATATAAACGTGTTTCTTCACGCGAATTTGATAGTGGATGTTATATTGATGTTATAGAATGTATTAGGATGTTAAAGGAAGGAATTAGACTAAGAAAAACGAGAAAAAGTAAAGCAGAATAAGGAAAACAAAAACCCAGAAATTAGGGTTCTGCCTGAACTGGAAGAAGATGAACAGTAACCCCACGTGCCGGCACGTGGGAGCATGTGGGCATGCCTTCTGCCACCTTCTCTCCAAATTTTCTTATAATCGTAATGATATTTTAATTTTAAAAATTTTGAGAAAATAAATTTATTTTTTAATTCTGAAAATTTTGAACCGGAATATCTTAAAATAAATATATTGCTTTATATTTTAATTTTAGAATTTTTTAAATTTGATATTTTTTAAATTTTATGCAAATTTGAGATTTCTAAACTCTGTTTGGAGTAATTAAAATTATTATTTCATTCTGGAAACTTTTGTGTACTGATTATATTTATTTTAAGATATTCCAGTTCAAATTTCATATTTTTTAGAGGTGATTTGCTATGTTTTCTCTAACTTATTTGTTTGAGCAAAATGAATAATTTGAGAATAGTTTTAATGATTTTTTGGATCTAATTTCAGTTTTCCTAATTTTCTTCTGTATTGCTAAGTCATTGTAAAAATCAAGAATTTGTTTTTGACCTAGAAATATTAATGGCTACTTTTGGACTTTTCTTGTATTTAAGGAAATTATTTTTTAAACAGAAAATATTTAAAATTTCAAATATTTAGTTTTTTTATCTTGTATTCCATTTTAATCTATAAAAATTTATGAGATTTTTATTATGAATTTTGAGGCGTGGTTAAGCTTTAGGGCACGTTAGGGTTTCTACCTAGTTTTGGCTCTTTGTGCGAACTGTTATGAATTGGATTATTCTGAGAATAGGAATGAGCACTGTTAAGCAGTTAGTATTGGTCTTACTGTATTTTAATTTAGACAATGTTCTGGTATCTGTGTTGCCCCAGCTTAGGGAAGACCTCCGATTTTGGTTAATCGGGTGATTAGCTAGCTTGGATCAAGATAAGGAATTCATATCTGAAACACAATTCATCAAATTGACTTTTTATATATTTTTCTGCTTTGTTATAGAATTTCTTTGGACTCTGTAATGTTTTGAATTGAGCATTATTGCTTTTGAAACCTTGTGTTGAGCCTTAAACTTTCAGTAAAACTCTTATTAATGCTCATCCGCTTTGTTTAGTCGTACATGGAATCATGTACTGAGATAACATATATTATTTTTATGAATATTGACATAAGATTCTGCATTGGTGTGCATAGGCGGATCTTGGTGTGGGCTAGTACCTTGATGGACTAGTTAGTGTACACATGCATGTAATTTATGTTAGTGAGCACTGCCTATGTGGCTTTGCAATTGCTCATGTTCAATATTATCAGTAATTGTTTGCAACGTATCTCAAAGTCATGTTGATATCTGGTGGAACGGGATTAAGTTAAATCTCTCTCCCATACGGTTATTTTATTAAATCTGTAAATCATTTGAATCACGCCATCAATTCTTGAGTGACCTTATTGAGCTCTCAAAAGTTCACCCTTATTTGATTCCTTTCTACAGGTAAAGATCACCAATAGATAGTTTGGGATTGGGTTTAGAGCCGAGCTAGAGAGCTAAGTTTAAATTATCGTAGTGTCTATTAGAACCTCTTTGTGGGTAAACGTTGTCTAGATTTCTCTGTAGAGAGCTTAAGTCTCTTTTTATTTATCGCCATATGTAGTAATGAATTTGAGGGATTGCATTGGTTAGAAGCTCTAATATAAGCGTTGAACGTTGGTTATTTGAATCGAGGTATTTATGTCAATAAGTAGTGATTGTTTTAACATTTTCGGGAGTTTTGTGTTAAAGCTTTGAACTTTTGGGGTGTTACATTGTGAATCTCATCAAGCTTTCTAGTAATGCTCAAAAAAAAATTTGTTACACATTTAAACTCATGATGAATCCTATGGCTGCAAATCTTAAAAGAATTTGCTGTAACAAATCACTTGTGTTACGAAGAAGAAATCATTTCCTTTCTGTTAACTCTAGAAATGTTAGCTATGGAGCACGGGTGCAGTAATTTGGATGAAGGGCACCAGCACGGGGTGCACATCGGGTGCGGGTGTAGGTCAGCTGTGGATTGGGTGCGCGTTGACTACGTGTCCAGAATTATTATTATTAGTTAAATTTTTGAATCTTGGGTGCGACTAGGATACGGCAAGTATATGATGGGGATATGCACCTAGATCTTTTGGCAGAGAGGAGAGAGGTAGAAAAAGATGAAGGAGAAGAGAAGAAAATAAAGAAGTATAAGAAAAAAAGGAATGAATTACATCGGAGAGCATCAGTAGTAGTGATGGTCTTCGGCAATAGCGACGACGGAAAATGTTCAGCAGTAGAGGCAACCAACGGTGTTTGACAGCAGCAGGTGATAAACTGAAAGGGTGAGAAACATTTTTCTTGTTCTATTCTTCTCATCATGAGGTAAATATATACAAGTATTCTATTCTAGGTAAATACATATTTAAGGTAACAAATTATTCTTGCTAACTAATGATTCCTATAATCACGATCATCAACTGTAATCAAGGGATTATTGTCTTCTATGATCATGATTTATGCAATCTTGGGATTTGATGGAATCCTTCACACTCCCCCTCAAGTTGGTGCATATATATATATATATATATATATATATATATATATATATATATATATATATATATATATATATCATGCCCAACTTGTCAATCACTACATGAAATATCCTCCCTGAGACAGCCTTTGTGAGGATATCGGCAAGTTGGCTCTCTGACTTGACAAATGGAAATTGAATGATCCTTTGGTCTAGTTTTTCTCTGATAAAATGACGATCAACTTCAACATGTTTAATGCGATCATGTTGTACCGGATTTTGTGCAATTTCAATTGCAGATTTGTTATCACAAAATAAACTTATAGGCCTTGAACACTCAATTCCAAGGTCCTTCAAAACTCTGTGATCCATAATAGCTCACATAAACCATATGCCATACTTTAGAATTCTGCTTCTGCACTTGATCGAGTGACAACCTTCTGTTTCTTACTCCTCCAAGTAACAAGATTGCCTTCTACAAATGTGAGATAACCCGAGGTAGATTTCCTGTTTAACTGATCTCCTGCCCAATCAGCATCGGTGTATCCTTCGATGGTGGATGCTTCATTCTTTGAGTACAATAGCCCCTTTCTGGAGCACCTTTCAAATACCTCAAGCTTCTATAGACTGCATTCATGTGTTTTTCACTTGGAGCATTCATAAATTGGCTTACCATACTCACGGCATAGGTAATATCCGGCCTAGTATGAGTCAGATAGATCAACTTCCCCACTAGTCTTTGATAATGACCTATATCTACTAGACTTTGGCCGGAGGAAGTTCCAAGTTCATGATTTATCTCTATTGGTGTTTATTTCACATTAGCATCCCAGTTTTAGTGAGCAAATCCAACACATACTTTCGTTGGGAAAGAGAGATTCCCTGTCTTGACCGTGACACTTCAATACCTAGGAAATATCGCAGTTGTCCTAGGTTTTTCATTTCAAACTTGGAGGCCAAATAATTATGTAGCCTCTCTATTTCTTCAAAATCATTACCGGTTAACACCATATCATCTACATATACAACTAATGTTGTTACCTTTCCTCCTTTATGTTTAATAAATAAAGTGTGGTCAGAGTTACTTTGCCTGTAACCAATAGACTTCATTGCTGATGTAAACCTCCCAGAACACGCTCTGGGTGACTGTTTTAACCCATACAACGATCTCTTTAATTTGCATATATTGCCTTTATGTATAGATCCATGCTCAACACCTGGTGGAAGCTCCATGTATACTTCTTCCTTTAGGTCACCATTTAGGAAGGCATTTTTTACGTCGAACTGTTGCAAAGGCCAATCTCGATTCGCTGCAACTGATATGAGAATGCGAATAGTATTAAGCTTAGCGACTAGTGCGAAAGTCTCTTGATAATCAACTCCATACTTCTGTGTGTAACTTTTTGCTACTAGCCTTGCTTTGTACCTATCAATGCTTCCATCAGCTTTAAGCTTTACAATATACACCCATTTTCACCCAACTGTCTTCTTCCCTTCGGGTAATGGAACCAGTTCCCAAGTTGAACTTTTTTTTTCAGAGCTTCCATATCTTCATTCATTGCCTTCGTCCACCTTGGATCTGCTAATGCTTCCTGCACACTACTAAGAATAGATACTTTGGACAATTGATCGACAATTAGAGCATATGAATCTAATAGTTTATGAGTAGAGGTATAATTATTAATGGGCTATTTGACATTGGCTTTGAGATCAAGTTCATATTGTTTCTTTGGGATACCTCTATTCGATCTTAGTGGAAATCGAGAAAGAGGTAAATCGAGTGTTACTTGGGGTGCAACATCATCTTGAACATTCTGGGAAAGCTCTTCAGTTGATGGTGTTAATACGGGTTCTTCTAAGGCATTTTCATCACCTTCTGGCACTGCATAATACTCAGATAAACTCGGCAAACCTGGAACCTCTATGTCTGGCATATGTGTATTTAATCTTTCTTCCATGGCCTCTTGTTCTAAGAACTTAGCCTCACCCCTTGAGATTTCACCGGCTCGTTCATTCAGCTCAGGCTCTTCACTCAAGCTCCCCCTGAAGAGATGAGCTCGAAAATCCCCCTACGTAGTATGGTTCAGTCTCCTGGAAGGAGACATCTAAGGTGACATGAAATTTCTTATTTTGTGGGTCATAAGATCGGTAGCCCTTTTGAAAATCTGAATATCCAACAACAACACACCGCTTTGCACAAGGGTCCATTTTGCTTCGTAAGACTTTGGGAATGCGAACATATACTGTACACCCAAAAACTCTGGTTCAATTTTGTTGGGGAGTTTGGAAGCCAATAACTCAGGAAGGAACCCGATTGATAAGGTAGACAGCAGATTTAACTGCCTCCCCCCAATAAAATAGTGGCATGTTCATCCCAAAGAGAGATGCACGTACTACTTCCATGATCTTCCTATTTTTTCAATCTGCCAGACCATTATGTTGCAATGTGTATGTGCAGGAAGTATGGTGTCGTATCCCCAGTTGGCTAAGGTACTCTCCAAACGAAGCATCAATAAACTCCATCGTATTGTCAAACTGCCAAATCTGAATTTGCCGCTGATATTGGGTGCGCACCATGTTGTAGAATTCCTTAAATGCAGTACATCCATTTCAAAGGCAATACATGCATCACTTTTTTTATGGAGCAAAGACACCCACTCACCCTGGTGCATTCATCTATGAAAGTAACAAAAAAACGGGCCTTTGAAATGGATGGAACCCTTGTGGGCCCCCAGTTATTAGAAAGTATAACAACAAAAGGTTATGAGCATTTATTCAAACTTGGCAAATAAGGAACTTGATGGCTTTTTGCTAGTTCACACGTATCACATCGAAAATCTAAAACATCTAAATTAGCAAACAAACTTGGTCAAAGTTTCTTAAGGTAGCCAAAAGAAATATGACCTAGTCTCCTGTGCCATAACCATATACTTGTTTGAACCTTTTCAACCCCACTTGTTTGAAATTCATGGCCGACTTTCTATTTCCCATCTTCAAAAAGTTCCAAATAGTAGAGCTTGTCTCGTTTAACATCATAACCAAGAGTCTTCCGGGTCAGAATGTCCTGAAAAATATAGAATAAAGGCCAAAAAGTTACACTAGAATTAAGAGACGAGGTGATTTGGCTGACAGACAAGATATTGTACTCAAGCTGGGAACAACCAAGACATTTTTGAGTTTCAAGGTATTAGATAGTACAACGGATCCCTCCCCCGTGATAGGAGAGGTACTTCTATTTGCAGTGGAGATAACAGGCTAAGAGGATGGTTGAATAGTTTGCAATTTGTCAGGGTCTCTAGTCATATGATCGGATGCTCATGTGTCAATAATCCAAGTACTATTCTTAGAGGTGACAGAAAATACATCCACCTTACCAGAAATACCTGGTTGAGCCATGTTGGCAGTAGGTTATGATTTTTCCTGCTGGGTTGATCGAATGTCCCCTTGCATGACCACTGCCGCTGCTTTGCCAGTACTGTTTTTTTTTCTTGGCTTCTTTGAGAAATCCCACCACTCCGGATATTCGATAATCTCATAGCATCGTTGTTTTGAGTGCCCTGTTTCACCACAATGACTACAAATAAAATTGTTAGTTTTTCCTGATGGTGTATTATTTCGCCCCTTCACAGAGCTGTTACTGGATCCTTGTGGGTTTCGATGAACCGCCATGGCTGAGCTTTTAGGGACTGGTTGAGAACTTCCTATGATATGTCTCTATTGTGCTTCTCTTCTTACACATGCGTATGTACTTTCCAAATCTAGCTTTGGATCCTTTCATAGAATCTCGCCACGAACTTGATCGAATTCAGGATCAAGCCCACTTAGGAATATATGGACTCGTAACCTCACCATCATGGAATGCACATGTTTAATTCCTTCAACTGATCCTTCTTGCACGACCATCAGATGATCGATTTCCTAAAAAATTTCAGACAGTTCATTATAGTAGGTTGACAAAGGTCGACCATTCTATGTGGTGGTGAAAGACTTTTGATTTAGTTCAAACAAAAAGGTGTTGTCAGATCCATCATAGAAGGTTTTCACAATAGCCTCTCATATCTCCTTGGCTGTGGCCAGCCGAATAAATCTCTGCATCAGATGAGGGCTCATTGAATCAATGAGCCAACTCTTAACTTTGTGGTTGTCGGTAATCCACGTAGCGTAGCCGGAATTGTTGGTTGCTAGTTTTATCGTTTTGCCGGTAAGATATCCAACTTTGTTCCGCACTCTAATGTGCATCTCGATCAATTGCGACCATAACGAAAAATTCGTTTCATTAAGAACAATACCAATGGGAAAAGCTGAATTGTCTTGTTGAACTATGATTTGTGGTGGCTGGGTATACGATGTCGCTGGAATGATAGGATTTGTGGGGTTAGTGGTGTTCATACTTGCCATTCAGAAAAGATAAGCTTCACTACGGGTTTTCACTCACTTTTGGATCAGACATGCTCTGATACCATGATGAAATGAAAGGGTGAGAAACATTTTTCTTGTTCTATTCTTCTCATCATGAGGTAAATCTATACAAGTATTCTATTCTATGTAAATACATATTTAAGGTAACAAATTATTCTTGCTAACTAATGATTCTTATAATCACGATCATCAACTAAAATCAAGGGATTATTGAATCCTATACTGATTCCTATAATCATGCTAACTGCAATCATGGGATTATTGTCTTCTATGATCATAATTTATGGAATCTTGGGATTTGATGGAATCCTTCATGCCAACAGCAGGGACTGCTTCTCTTTGCAGAGCTATCATTGATGTGTCGATGTTATCAATGTGAGGTTTTGTTTAGGGTGACAACAGTTTATAAGAGAGGGTGACGACTATATCTAACTTTCTTTTTATTATGTTTACGTACCAGCTTTATTGACAATCTTTTAAACTAGACCCAATACTTTTAAGAAATTACTGAACTTGTAAACTTTACTCATATTTGGCTTTGCATTGTCAATATTTCTAAAGCAGCCAACTAAATTAACAAACTATCTTATTGTTTGTTTGAAACACTAATTTTGTTGTTATAATTGCGTATGTTAATAAATTTTTGTTGTATCCCTGCCGAACATGTATCCTATTTTCTAAAAAATGATATATTCTCGTATCCACATTCGTATCGGACCCGCATCCGCACCCCATCTGAGTATGTGCTTCTTACAATGTTTTGACTCTTGATAGTTCCTCTAGTTTTAGTTTTGACTCTTTTTATTAATGACACGTTATATTTAACATCGTGTAAGTTAACTGTCATAAACTTTTTACCATGCTCTGCTATTGACTAATGTGAAACATCAAGAATGCCTTACGAATTAGTTTTGGTATAAAAGCATGTATGGTTGAACTGTTGGACCTCAAAAAGCAGTTTATACTAAAAAGAACATGAAAAATATAGCTAATGACCCCCTCTACTATATGCAGTGTGTGATTTTTATTTCCTTTACTTCAACGTGTGTATTAAAGTCCCTTAGTCCCTCACAGTTAACAAATTGCACTCATTAAATAGAATCCGCAATTTTAACCTTTTGTGATCACCACATGCATTGACTTACAATTTAATCTTTAAAAAGACAACTGCTCCCTTCTTCATTTCCACAGTTCTAACCCTTCTTCATTTCCACCCCCGCCAACTACCCCCACCGCTACACTACCACCCAATTCCACTGTTGCCCACATTGCCCATCCTCAGCACCACACACACTTTGCATGCGTTTACATGCATGCACGTGCGCACGCACACACACACACACAAACAAAGAGAGAGAGAGAGAGAGAGAGAGAGAGTGCATGCAAACCCAATGCAAAGGCACAATCAGCCTCCCAAACACACACCCACTTGTATTGTGTGCAAAGTGTGTGTGTGTGTGTGTGTGTGTCCAGGGTATATGTGCTATGGGTGGTGGGGAAGGGTTAGGGGTATGACATGTGGTATGTATGCATGTAGATGGGTGATTAGGATGATCGGGACATTAGGGGGGAGGGGGAGACCAAGGAGTATGGGTGGCAGGGTTTTTGCGTTTGAACATGTTTGTGTATGGGTGCATGGTGTGTGATAGTGTGTTATGAGGATGGTGGGGGGAGGGAGTAGGATGTGAAACCTTGGTATGGGCGTGTGTGTGTTTGTATCTGCATGCAGTGTGTGTGAGTTTTATGTTAGTGTGCGTGGGTGCATGTGTATGTGTGTATGTGCAGGGTGACATGGATGGGGAAGGGGGATGGAGAAACCCGTGGTGTGTGGGTGTGTATTTGGTTATGTATGCACATGCAGTGTGTGGGAGTGTTATGTTAGTATGCGTGTACATGTTCTATATATATATATATATGTGTGTGTGTGTGCGCGCGCGCGCGCGCGTGCTTACGCTCGTGTACATATGTGTGATTGTGCAGGGTGATGAGCATGAGGGAGGGGGATGAAGTAATCCATGGTGTGTGGGGTGTGTTTGTGTGCCCATGCAGTGTTTGTGTGTGGGTGGTATGTGTGGTGATGGGTGATGGGGATAGGGTTGGGGGTGGTAGAGGAAGTGGGTATCGCCTATGGGGGTAGGGGTGATTGATGGGTTGAAAATGAGATAGGGAGACACAGGTGGTTAGAGAAAGGGCGTTTACTTAGAATATGAATTCGGAGAGTCCTTAACGTTCCAACCAAGGAGCGAAAATTCATTATTGTGGGGTTTTTGAACATTATTTTAATGTGAAGGGGATAAAATTACACATGATGTATAGTCGAGGGGGTTATCAGGTGTTTTCTCCTAAAATCATCCTCCATAAGTATAGTTATTAAAAACTGAACTGGACTGGCTTGTTGGACTGGTTATGTCTTCACTGTCTGGTTCTTGATTTGGACTAGTTTGCATTTGAACCTGATGGCGTTGCATAAATCGGCTGGTTCTAGCGTTAAACTTGTCAATTTTGGGTCAAATAGGCCATCTTGACATGATTAACACCCATTGACACGTTTACATTTGTAAAAATATTTAACATAATATAGTCGTTGGCGATAGAAATTAAACTTGAGATTTCCAATTTCAAATTCTTATTAAGCACTTTAATGTTACTTGGCCAATCACACATCTTTATTAGTGAATAAGAAAGCAAATGATGTCATTAACTCTTTGATTTTACACCGACTTTTCTCATGTTAAAAATTTTCTAGTAATTTTGGGGTTTAAAAATTAAAGATCCAAGAACATTCACCACAATAGTTACCATTAAACTTGAAATTTTTATGTTCTTATATACTTTTTAATCAACTATTTTTTCTCTTTCATAATCTTAATTAATTTAAGTTTATTTTTTTTGAACCACCAGTTGAACCAGTGAAATGTGAACTTGAACCTTTATATGTTCAATGACTTGTCCTGTTCCAATAACTATGTCCAGAGGTATATGCGTTCATTTAAATAATTTAGTTTGACTCTCCATTTGTTTCTGAAGATATAATACCTACTAAAGCTCTACGAAGAGGATGATTCTTTCTTTTTTCTTCTCTGTCTTGTCTATTTGTGAAAGGTTAGTGAAAACTATGGTAAATATATCAATAAAAACGATGACATTGGTCAGTTTTTGAAAAAAAAATATTTGACTGCAACACGTGATAATAAAAGAGTAGAACATTCCTACCTGGCAATAATTGATAGTCGCTAGATATAATCATGACATTTAATCAGTAGCATTAAGTAAAGTTGTTAAAATTTTGATGCCAAGGAAAGTGGGTTCACAGTCGACGTGGAGGTACCACAAGGAATGCAGTCCGAGTCAGATGCCAAGTGTGAAGATGTGCGACACAGCAAGGGCAGAGACCAAGGACTTCCCCCAGACAGAGCCTGAGGGTGGCAGTGCTGCGAAGGCAATGGCGCAGAGTGAATACATGACGACAATCACAGTCTGATGCTTAGGTCCAGAGTCAGGGTCCTGTATGTTTCTCTCTCTAGGATTCTAGAGTAAGAAAGTGAAAGTGTTCTGAAAATGTCCAAGTCCAGAAAATGTTCCCCTCTTAAATGAATTCTCAAGACCTCTATTTATAGAGGTTGAGATGATGATGTCATCACGCGACACATGGCACTCCCCGGGAGTGACACGTCACCGAAGGGTCCACAGCTGCCGGTGCTCCATGGACTGTTTAATCGCATATTCACCCGGCCTGCCCTGCATAGTGTGGCTCTGTCTGTCTGGAAAGACTGGCTCCCACAGCGTCTGTGTGGCCAGAGAACCCCCTTGATCTAGCCTCCAATCCAAGCCCTTGCAGAGTCCCACTGGCCTGGCAGTGGTGGGGAAGGCTCGATGCCCAACTGCCAGGCGGACTAGGTGCGATGCCCTCCGAAGACCTGCCCTCGTCTCGGAGTGACTGGGGGGGTCAAAATCCATAGGGGTGCCGACACGAGCCCCCAGTGTCGGAGCACGTAGGCCAGTCACGAAGACACCCTGACGGAGATAGTGTCCCGAAGGAGTCGTCTATCCCGTTGCTACGAAGGGTCCTCGTGCCAGAGCACTACGAACAGAGCCCCCAGAATGAAGACAACGATGGCTTTGAGGTTGTGAGTCCATCCCACAGTTGATTATGCCAGCGATGGCTTTAAGGTTGTGAGCCCATCCCGCTGTGATTGTGCCAGCAATGGCTTTAAGGTTGTGAGCTCATCCCGCAGTGATTGTGCCAGTGATAGCTTTAAGGTTGTGAGCCCATCCCGTTGTGCCAGTGATAGCTTTAAGGTTGTGAGCACATCCCGTAGTTGATTGTGCCGGTGATGGCTTTAAAGTTGTGAGCCCATCTCGTGGTTGATTGTGCCGACGATGGCTTTAAGGTTATGAGCCCATCCCTTGGCGGCGATGGCTTTAAGGTTGTGAGCTCATCCCGTGGCGGCGATGACTATAAGGTTGTGAGTTCATCCTGCTGTGAGGGGTCCTCGTGCCAGAGCACTATGAACGGAGCCCCCCAGAAGCATGCAACATGATTGTGGCGCAAGGGCACAGCGACTACTGTCGCAAGACAATACCTGGTGCCGGGGTATGTATCATGAGAGTGGCGCATGGGCGCGGTGACGAACGTTGCAGAGACAATACCTGGTGCCGTGGGCACATGTCATGGAAGTGGCACATGGGCTCGGCGATGAACGTCGCGAAGCAATACTTGGTGCCGGGGGTACAAAACATGAGAATGGTGCAAGGGCGCAGGCGACGAACATCGCGAAGATATACTTGGTGCTGGGGCACATGTTATGGAAGTGGCGCATGGGAGCGGCAACGAACGTCGCAGAGACAATCCTTGGTGCCTTGGCACATGTCATGGAAGTGGCGCATGGGCGGGGCGATGAACGTTGCGGATATATATTTGGTGCCGGGGCACATGTTATGAAAGTGGCGCATGAGCGTGACGAGGAACGTCGTAGAGACAATATCTGGTGTCGTGGGCACATGTCATGGAAGTGGCACATGGGCACGGCGACGAACGTTGCGGAGACAATACTTGGTGCTTAGGCACATGATATGGAAGTGGCCCATGAGTACGGCGACGAACGTTGCACAATACTTGGTGCCGGGGCACATGTCATGAGAATGGCGCAAGGGCGCAGGCGACGAACGTCACGGGGATATACTTGGTGCCGGGGGCACGTGTCATGACAATGGGGCATGGGCGCAGCGACGAACATTACGGAGCAATACTTGGTGCCGGGCATGCATCATGAGAATGGCGCACGGGCGCGGCGACGAACGTTGTTGAGCCGGTGCATGGGCACGCATCAGGTGTCCTAAAGACGGGATGTGAGCTGAGTGTACCTATCATAACAAGATAATGAATGCAACATGTAGTAATGACAAAGTTGGGAGTGATGGTATGCGGTCGTCGGTGAGGGGTCATTCGGTGGTAGTGCGCGACTTTGGGCGATGGGCATCGCGGGAGCGGTATGCGGTCACGAACGACGGACGTCATGAGGTTGATGCACGACGGACATCGCGAGGTTGATGGACGATGAGCGTCGCGAGGTTGATGCACGACGGGCGTCCCGAGGTTGATGCACGACGAACATCGTGAGGTTGATGCACGACGGACATCATAAGGTTGATGTATGAAGGATGTTGCGAGGTTGGTGTACGAACGTCCGTAAACATCGCGGAGGTGCAAAGACTCGAGAAAACAAGTACGCGCGGGAGGGGAGGCCATAGGCCAATTTGGGGGAAGGCCAAGGCCACCACCCCTGGGGAGGCTGAGGCCGACCCCTTGGTGAGGCCGAGGCTAACCCCTTGGTGAGGCCGAGGCCGACCCTAAAGGGTGGCCTAGGCCAATGGCCAACTCCTATGAAGGGAGGCCAAGGCCACTCCCCATTTCGGTAAATTTTGGGCACGCCGACGGTAGGTGTTTTGATAAGCGATGACAAATTCGAAAGTTGCGTCGTAACGAGCGTGTTGCCAAGAATTGTACCCACATGATGAACAAAGCGCCGAAGTCACATAAAGAGCGTACGGAGCCAACAAAGTGCAAAAGGGACTTTACACGAAAAGTGAAGAACCGGGGTGGGGGGAGGCCAAGGCTGATCCCATGGCCTTAGGTGAGGCCGAAGCCGCCCCCATGGCCTTGGGTGAGGCCGAAGCTGACCCCATGGCCTTGGGTGAGGCCGAGGCCGACCCCATGGGGTTGGCCAAGGCCTTTGCCCCTTGACCCCGTCGTTCCGGTTGTGCCATCGGTCTATGTTTTTGGCAAAAAGGTGCTCGAGTGGTCGCAGCGTGATGAACGCGCTAGCGTCAGTGACGTTAACGTAAAATAATTGGTGACTAAGTCACGCGTGAGGCGTGTGAAGCAAAGAATGCACGTGACTTGGGCGCGCACACTTTCACCAGTTTGAAGTGTTGAAGAATTAACTGTTGACAATGTCGACGTGTTCGCGTGAAATGGGACCCCTAAAAGCCCCCTGCGTGTGATGTGCACGGAGGGGCAACCCGAGCGGGCATCGTACGCATAAGCACTTGGAAGAAGTTTTGATGTTCTTTGGTTGGGGAGTAGTTGACGTCGTCTCTGAATGACGAAGGTGAAGAGTAGGTAGCTCGAGCCACCTCGCGCACCACCTATTGAGACCTTGGAATACTTGGGACGTTGACATAGAGGCACGATGATGGGGCACATGAGCGTAGTCATGGAGTCGACATAGATGACATAAAGGCGACGGGGGTCACGAAGATGACGTCGGGACGACGGACGACGGGAGTCCCAGAGATGGAGTCCGGACGAGGGCGACAGGGATCGTCGGCAATGCAAGGCTATCCATGTTGCAAAAGAATTCTAAGTATGAAAATGTAGACAGGCACGACGGAGTAAGTAATGTGCCAAGGGCACTGTAAAGAGACAGTGAGCCCTGGGGCGCGACTAAATCAGTGGCACGACCCACGGGCGCAGCGGAGTGACGTCCTGGTGACGGGGGTGGCAGAATGACTTCCCGACTACGGGGGTCGCGGAGTGACTTTTCGGCGACGGGGGTCGCGGAGTGACGTCTGGGCGACAAGGGTCGCGGGGTAACTTTTGGGGACGGGGGTTGTTGAGTGGTGTCCGGGGGACGGGCAATGGGGGTCGCAGAGATAACGTCCAGGCGACGAGCATATGTTCGGATGGCGAGCGTCATGGAGATGATGTCCAGGCGACGAGGGGTCGCGGAGTGACATCTGAGCGACGGGGGTCAAAGTGCCGTCCGAGCGACGGGGGTCGCGGAGTGACGTCTCGGCGATAGGGGTTGCAGAGTGATGTCCTAGCGATGGGGGTCACGGAGATGACGTCCGAACGACGGGGTCACATGGGTCGCGGAGATGGCGTCTGGACGAGGGGGGTCGTGTAAATCGCGGAGATGATGTCTGGGTGCTGGCAACGAGCATTGGACAATGAGTAGGAGTAAGTGGTTTGAGCTACCTCACGCACCACCTACCAAGGATATTGATGTCGAGGGACATCGTCATGAGGGGCGCGATAAGGGCGCGACTAGACGTTGCATTGCGGGGGCAGTCCACGACGGGCGCAGGAGCGCAGGCAATGCAAGGCTATCAATGTTGCAAAAAAATCTAAGTATGAAAAAGTGAGAAAATGGGTAACGGCGGGAGTGACATGAAAGGTTGGACGGGAGGCGCACGTTGGTTGTCATGATAAGTTTTTTTTACACTACTCGTGAGAATGGTGGCGATGATGGACTGTGTGAGGTGTTGGTGTCCGGCCTAGGTGGGTAGAAGAGACCGAAGGAGTGCGCCAAAGGGTAAGTCAAAGTGAGAAAGTTGGGGTTGGAGTGGTTGTGATCGTGTTGTTGTCCGAAGTGTGAAGGAAATGACGGCCAAAGTGAGGGGCCGATGAGATTATTGAGGGTGTGGAGGGTCGTCATGCGTTAGTGTTAAAGGTTAGCCGCGGGTGAAGAAAAGAAGATGAAGGTTGAAGGTGGTGGCCTTTGTGTGGGGAAGGCCGAAATGGGTGGCCTTGGTTTGGGGGAGGCCAAAATGGTGAAGGGATGGAAGGGCTTGTGGGGCCGAGGCCGAGGGTGGGAAAAGATGGGTGGCCGAGGCCGAGCTTGGGGAGAATGAGAGAGGGGAAATGGGAAGAATGGGGAGGAAGAGGGATGGCGGCGGGGTGCTGCGGTGGCTGAGGCTGAGGGGTAGGGGGAGGGAAAGTGAAGAAGGGGGAAAGAGAGGTGGGCCGAGGCGGTAGAGGGAGGGGTGGCCGTGGCTGAGGGGGTATGGTGAGGGGTGGCCGAGGCTGAGGAGGAACATGGGGCGGGGGAGATAAGGAAGGTGGAGGGAGGGGAAGGGGTTGACGTCGACGAGGGGGGCTGCCGGCCGAGGCCGAGGTATAACGTCCAAGGAGAAGAGGAGGGCGGCGACTGCGTAAGAAAGAGATTGAGAAGAGGGGGAATTAGGGTTAGGGTTTGGGGGATGACGCGGGTCGGGTGGGTTAGTTTCGGGTCGGGGAGCTGGGCATGGACAAAAAGAAAGAAGGGGCGCGGGTCAGGGCGGATCGGGTCCGGGTGCGCGCGGGTAGGATACTGCCCAGATTCTCTTTGAATTTGAAATTCAAATTGATGATGAATTAATTTAATTTAATTAAATTATTTTTTTTGAGCATCCCTAAAGAGGGAACCCCCAATGACATTTCTTTTCATAATGCACAAGAAGAGAATGAGAGAAGTGGGATGAGAGAAGAATGAAAACTTTTCCATAAGGAAGAAAAAGAAGTTGTGTATAAAGTGGGGAAATGGTGATGGGGTGTTGGATGGTGAGGGAGGAGAGGAAAATGTGAGAGGGAGAGTGATGAGAGCATGAATGTTGGGAGTAGTGGGGAAGATGAAAAACTTGAAATTTTTTCTAAGTATAGAATGAGGGTGAGAGGGTAGTACCCGACCACGAACAACAGGGTGAGAGGGACGAGGGCGAAGGGGGTGAGAAAATTTTCTAAGTGTTGAGAAATTTTTCCAAGAGTGTTGGACGGAGCTAGAGAAGGGGCGTGAAAAAAAAATTGTCACAAATTTTTTCTAAGTATTGAGCTTGGACAAGGGTGCCGAGGGAGATTGCTGAGGGTGATCATGGATGACCAGTTGCGAAAAAAAATAAAAAAATTTCTAAGTGTTGGGCTGAGTCAAGGATGGCAAGGGAGTCACTGAGGGTGATGGGCTGGCATCGATGACCGACTGAGTGACGGAGGTAGGGGAGGGTTGGTGAGGCGTGTTGCATGCATACCTGGCAAGGGTGGTCTCGAGACTTGGGGGGTGTCAACTGACAGAGTTGAGACTGTGCCTTGAGCCACCTCACGCACCACGTACCAAGTCGTTGCAATGTGAGGTCGAAGGGGTTGGGAAGGGGTGAAGCCCCCAAGAGAGTGGGTGATGGTATCAAGAGTGGTGTCAGTAAACTTGTGCAAGAGCAATGTAGCTTGAAAATTTTCTAAGTCTGGAAAATGCGACTTCATGGATGGTTGGGTTGAGGTTGTGATTGGTAGTCCTGGTAGCCCTACGTTACTGAGGCATGGTTTCTTGGATGTGTCAAGCACGGGAAGAACTGCACTGCGATGCTCACCTCCCCAGTGGAGTCGCCAAAATGATGCCAAGGAAAGTGGATTCACAGTCGATGTGGAGGTGCCACAAGGAATGCAGTCCGAGTCAGATGCCAAGTGTGATGATGTGGGACACAGCAAGGGCGGAGCAAGGGCAGAGACCAAGGGCTTCCCAGACAGAGCCTAAGGGTAGCAGTGCTGTGAGGGCGATGGCGCAGAGTGAATACACAATGACAGTCACAGTCTGATGCTTAGGTCCAGAGTTAGGGTCATGTATGTTTCTCTTTGTAGGATTCTAGAGTAAGAAAGTGAAAGTGTTCTAAAAATGTCCAAGTCTAGAAAATGTTCCCCTCTTAAATGAATTCTTAAGACCTCTATTTATAAAGTTTGAGATGATGATGTCATCACGCGACACATGGCACTTCCCGGGAATGACACGACACCGAGGGGTCCACAGCTGCCGGTGCTCCACAGACTGTCGAATTGCATATTCACCCGGCCTGCCCTGCACAGCGTCGCTCTGTCTCTCTGGAAAGACTGGCTCCCACAGCGTCGGTGTGGCCAGAGAACCCCCTTGATCTAGCCTCCAATCCAAGCCCTTGTAGAGTCCCACTGGCCAAGCAGTGGTGGGGAAAACCCGATGCCCAATTGCCAGGCGGACTAGGTGCGATGCCCTTCGAAGACCTGCTCCAGTCTCGGAGTGACCCTGGGGTCATAGTCCATAAGGGTGCCGACGCGAGCCCTCAGTGCTGAAGCACGTAGGCCAATCACGAAGACACCCTGACGGAGATAGTGTCCCAAAGGAATCGCCTATCCCGCTACTGCGAAGGGTCCTTGTGCTGGAGCACTACGAACGGAGCCCCCTAGAATGAAGACGGTGATGGCTTTGAGGTTGTGAGTCCATCCCGCAGTTGATTGTGCTGGCGATGGCTTTAAGGTTGTGAGCCCATCCCACTGTGATTGTGTCGACGATGGCTTTAAGGTTGTAAGCCCCTCCCGCAGTGATTGTGCCGGCGATGGCTTTAAGGTTGTGAGCCCATCCCGCTGTGATTGTGCCGACGATGGCTTTAAGGTTGTGAGCCCATCCCGTGGCGGCGATGACTATAAGGTTGTGAGTTCATCCAGCTGTGAAGGGTCCTCGTGCCAGAGAACTACGAATGGAGCCCCCCGGAAGCATGCAACATGATTGTGGCGCATGGGCGCGACGACTACCATCGCGAGACAATACCTGGTGCAGGGGTATGTATCATGAGAGTGGCGCACGGGTGTGGCGACGAACGTCGTAGAGACAATACCTGGTGCCGTGGGCACATGTCATGGAAGTGGCGCATGGGCGCGGTGACGAACGTCGCGGAGAAATACTTGGTGCCAGGGGTACGCATCATGAGAATGGCACATGGGCGCAGGCTTGGTGCCAAGACACATGTTATGGAAGTGGCGCATGGGCGCGACGACGAACGTCGCAGAGACAATACCTGGTGTTGTGGGCACATGTCATGGAAGTGGCGCATGGGCACGACGTGCGAACATCATGGATATATACTTGGTGTCGAGGCACATGTTATGGAAGTGGCGCATGAGCGCGGTGATG
Organism: Escallonia herrerae; assembly: GCA_033070095.1. NCBI lineage: Eukaryota > Viridiplantae > Streptophyta > Magnoliopsida > Escalloniales > Escalloniaceae > Escallonia > Escallonia herrerae. The sequence goes on from JAVXUP010002270.1 coordinate 75,195, forward strand.
AACGTCGCAGAGACAATACCTGGTGCCGTGGGCACATGTCATGAAAGTGGCGCATGGGCGCTGCGACGAACGTCGCGGAGACAATACTTGGTGCCGGGGCACATGTCATGAGAATGGCGCAAAGGTGCAGGTGACGAACGTCGCGGGGATATACTTGGTGTCGGGGGCACGTGTCATGACAATGGAGCATGGGCGTGGCAAAGAACGCCGCGGAGCAATACTTGGTGTCGGGGGCACGCATCATGGGAATGACGCAGGGGCGCGGCGACGAACGTCACAAAGCCAGTGCACGGGAGCGCGTCGGGTGTTCTAAAGACGGGACATGAGCCGAGTGTACCTGTCATAACAAGATAATGAATGCAACATGTAGTAATGATAAAGTTAGGAGTGATGGTATGCGATCGTCGGTGACGGGTCATTCGGTGGTAGTGCGCGACTTTGGGCGATGGGCATCGCGGGAGCGGTATGAGGTCATAGAAGATGGACACCACGAGGTTAATGCACGATGGACGTCGTGAGGTTGATGGACGATGGACGTCGCGAGGTTGATGGACGACGGGCGTCGCCATGTTGATGGACGACAGGCGTCGCGAGGTTGATGGATGACGGGCGTCGCGAGGTTGATGCACGACGGACGTCACGAGGTTGATGTATGATGAACGTTGAGAGGTTGGTGTACGAACGTTTGTAAACATTGCGGAGGTGCAAAGACTCGAGAAAACAAGTACGCGCGGGAGGGGAGGCCATAGGCCAAAGATTGGGGGAAAGCCAAGGCCACCATCCCTAGGGAGGCCGAGGCCGACCCCTTGGTGAGGCCGAGGCTGACCCTAAGGGGTGGCCAAGGCCAATGGCTAACTCCCATGAAGGGAGGCCAAGGCCACTCCCCCTTTCAGTGAACTTCGGGCGTGCCGATGGTAGGAGTTTTGATAAGCGATGAAGAATCCAGAAGTTGCGTCGTGACGAGCGTGTTGCCAAGAATCGTACCCACATAACAAACAAAGAGCCGAAGTCACATAAAGAGTGTACGGAGCGAACAAAGTGCGAAAGGGACTTTACGCGAAAAGTGAAGAATCGGCGGGGGGGGGGAGGGGGGGAAGGCCAAGGCCAACCCCCCATGGGAGGCCGAGGCCGACCCCATGGCCTTAGGTGAGGCTGAGGCCGACCCCATGGCCTTGGGTGAGGCCGAGGCTGACCCGACGGGGTTGGCCAAGGCCTTTGCCCCTTGACGTAATGTGACGTTGACGTAAAATAATTGGTGACTAAGTCGCGCGTGAGGCGTGTGAAGCAAAGAATGCACGTGACTTGGGCGTGCGCACTTTGACCGGTTCGAAGCGTTGAAGAATTGACTGTTGACAATGTCGACGTGTTCACGTGAAATGGGACCCCTAGTGGTCCCTTGGGTATGGCCAGAATAGGTTGGGAACAAATTTATCACTGAATGTTCTTACAAAAATGTTACTAACTATATTTAGCAACCAATAACTTTTGTTATTATACACAATTCAACGGAAGAGATACAACACAATTTCTCGAAATTTTTTTTCCAAAATACATGGCATAAATAATAGCAATGTTGTTAATGCGCGTTAAGCATTAACATGTAGTCAACACACTGTTAAAATAAGTAAAATTATGCCTTCATTCATTAACCGCACTGTTCAAGGTAAAGATACCTCACAATCGTCATATTCCTTCGTAATATCATACTCCCTTTGTCTTAAAATAATAGTCTTTTTTTTTAAGAACCAATCTTTTATGAAATTAATTAATCTTTTCAAAAGTAAAACTCTGTGCTTAAGTTCCATACTAAAAGTCAATCATGTAAAAAGTAGCAAGGTACGTTATTGAATAAAGTGCGATTGATGTGTACTAATTAAATATTCACAACAACTACTACGGTATGGAAAAAAAATTACGTTCCGCGCTTATATTATAGAATAGAGGCAATATATACTTCCTTTAGTTCTAGTAGTGGGATGAAAATCCTCCATTAAGGGGCTATATGAAAACTTAACCGCCGAATTAGTAAAACTGAAAATTTTAAGCTACAGAATTTTCACCACTAAAAAATACGTTAATTCGGTTGGTAAATCAAGAGCAAATGTCTAAAAAAAATTTCTCATTACAAATTTATCTATTTTATCAAAATTCTGCATTCATATATGTACTTTATATATATTGTTTTGGCCGAAATCGTGTTAGTGGGTGATGGTGGCAATGGCGATAGAGTAATAATGGTGGTGTTAGCGACGGCGAAAAGGTGTCGATGGTGACGGTAGTTGTGCGTTAACATGTTGTGTTGGCAATCGTGGTGGTGGCAATAGGCAGCGACATGGTCATGATAGTGGTTTTACCTAGAGTGGTGAATATTTCGATAGTTTTGACGGATATGGACGTGGTGGCGACGGCAGTGGTGCGGTACAAGTGGCGATGTCCTTGTGATGGTAGTAGTAGTGATGGTATTGGCTAGGTTGTGGTAATTGTAGTGGTGGTGGTGGTGAAAGAAGAATAATGGTTGTGATGGTGGTTGTAGTATGATAGAGGCAGTGTTGCCAGTAAGTTAATTGTGACTGCATTACGATGGTGATTATTCTTTTATGTAAAATTTTGTTCAATAACTCTAAACAATCTCACTTAGAATTTAGTGATAAGCTTTAAGTAAGTCCATCCCGGCTTAAAATTTTTGTCTTTTTTTTGTAGGAATTATTTTTTTAAGTGATACAACATTATGCATTATAAAATACACTTAATTAGAAAATTAAAAATTTTAAATTGTAAGTACTTAATTTTCTTTATCAAACACACCTTGAGTGTTTCTCCTCCTTGATCATTGGTTTAGATCAATTCACTCGGATGACAACAATTTAAACAGAACTTTTTCCCAAGTCAAAAAATAAAGGTACCGTCTTTGTTCTCTCCCTACTCCTTGCCACCACCACGTACCGGCCCGTTACTTGTGTATCAACACCGTCCAATCCACATCACATATTAGATTGACCCACTCTAATATCATAATGATACAACTCCAAATCAATTGACAACGAGAGGAGATGACCACAGGGCTTTTACATTGAGTTGTTAATCATGGTTCATCCTAGTATCCGACGTGATATTTATATTTCAACAATCATGGACCCGCCGCTACCATTTCACCACCGGAGCCACCTTACCAATCATTATCATATACATCACAATATTTTATATGCCACCCAAATTTCCTTCTAAATTTTACTTGCTGCTTAGATTACTTTATCACCAATTAGGTGTTGGCTATAATTCTAAAGAATTGGTTTTTACTTACTGCTCTGATTACCTTATCACCAATTAGGTGTTGGCTATGATTCTATAGTGGTAGTGGTGGTGGTGGTGGTGGTGGTGGTGGTGGTGGATCGACAGTGATATGGTTGAACTTTTGAGAGATAGAGAAATAGGTGATAAGATTATAGCAATAAATAACTTAATTTTTTTTTTAATTTGCTGGCACCCATGGCTTCTAAAATAACATGACGTGTGTCAATGAGGCATAAGATGACACACACGATTAAAACACTAGACATATGCCTACACAGTAAAACAAAACATACACACATAAAAGCACCGGAAGAATTGTACCTCAATTTCATGAAACAAATCTGGATGAAAAAAAGCATTGCAACATATTCACTTTGGGACTGCAGTAGGTAAACTTGATAGGAAAAGAGAAATCACTTTGGACTTTGTTGGTCGTGTTTGAAGAGCTTGGTTTAAGGCATAGTGCAAGAATTACCAATGATTACCTCCAAACGGCAAGAATTGCAACATTACATGCCAAAAAAAATTCACATCTAATATTATATATATGAAAGTCGAAACAGAGATAATATTGTTTAGCCATTACTTACTTAGATACTCTCTTAACTTGTCATCTGAACTTTTCTATTTTGACTTTTTGAAGCATTTTGAATTTACTTACATTAATAATAATGATTTGGATTCCTTTTTTCTCCGTTCCTCTCTTATTCAATTTGATATGAATTCATTTTTGCTATTTAAAGTTCTACCAATTATATAGATTTTACATTTATCTCCCTTCTATGTCAACATGTCTCGGTCAAAAATTTTATTTATAAATTTACAATTCTATTAATTCTTAGATTTTGTCAAAAGTAATTCTCTATATATTCCTTTTAATCTTAAATATATTCTATTATTTAGAGAAGTCCAATATTCTCTATCAGTTACTCACTCTAACTATCATAATCTTCTTTCTTTTAGTTACTTACAAGTTTATATATAGAGTTTAGTCTCCATTTTATTTTCAATCATTTAATATATATATATATATATATATATATATATATATATATATATATATATATATATATCGTGATCCATTGATAGCGTTAGCAAGTTGCAAACGTTGTTTGGCCGTCCGCAACATAATGTAACAAACGATAATTTACCGTCCGCTACATTATTTTGCGGACGGTTAAAAAAATTACAGTTGTGACGCGCGATCTAGCGGTCCATTCTCGCCCATGGACGGCTAGATCGCGCTAGTTGCAAGCGCTATTTGGCCGTCCGCAACATAATGTAGCGGACGATAATTTACCGTCCGCTACATTTTGTTGCGGACGGTTAAAAAAATTACTGTTGTGACGCGCGATCTAGCGGTCCATTCTCGCCCGTGGACCGCCAGATCGCGCTAGTAATTTGGGTTAAGTTGATAGCGCTATCATTTTATCATCTCCATATATATATATATATATATATATATATATATATATATATATATATATATATATATCTCAAACACATGTGTTATTATTATTAGTATTATCACTATAATTGCTATTAGTTAGGAGAGACTATTTTTGTAATTTTATATTCTATTTTTCATTTTCTTTTGTTATTAAAAGTTAACAATTATTACTCAAGTTTATTTTTAACGACAAAAATTGACAGAAGAATTCATATAAAAAGGTGAAAATATATTTTTTAATTATATTTTTACTACTGCAAATTTTATTATTGTTATTAGCACATAAATACGAAATTTCTCAATAAGTATGTTGATAACTGTTGTTCCGTGTGCAAAACTAGTGCCTTGTTGAAATTAATGGACTAACCCCATTTGTAGTTCAATCCCTTTGGTCGCCAAAGTTTTTTGCAATCCTGGCTAATGATAAAATTGCCAAACAACGATTTCTTTCTTGAAATTGTGATTTTAAAAAGTAATTTCTAAAATTATGATATGAGGGTAAATACGTTTTAAAATGGAATAAATATGTATTAATTTGAAAAAAAAAAAAACTCCTATTTTGGAAAGGGTAGCGTAGCACTAGCGGTAGCAATATCAGCACCTGCCTAACCCATGGCCATCAATTACCATAATTCGTGAAGGATACCGCGGAAGGCCAACCCCCTCCCAAACTTGTATATCGAACACTTCTTCCACCTTGACTGGATCACCCTTCCTTTCGAAATGTTGTTGAACAACCCTTGGAAAGGGTGTCTGCACTCGACCAGCCAACACCACAGCACAAGCTTGATAAACCCAATCGAAGCCAGCAACAATGCCATCAAAATCCACAGAAGAACGGAAATTGTGTCTCTTGGCATGCTGGCACCCAGAAAGTTCATGCAGAAGCGGAAGAAAGTAGAAGTATTTAGAGATTCTGATGACGAAGCTGACCAGAAGAGGTGGAGGAAGCTGATGAACGAAATTGAGGAGGTGGGTTCGGCTGTAACGGTGCTCAGGACCCAAAGGACCAAGGACCAGCCCCTTCCCAAGGACATGGTGTTGGGGACCTTGGTTAGGTTCAAGCAGCAGAAGAAGTGGAACCTTGTTACTGAGGTATGCATGCCTCATAATAGATCTTTAATTTCCCTTTTGGAATTTGGTTACATGCTGATTACACTTACACCATTTGAGAAAACTGTGGACCCATGACACCAATTGTAAGGAAGAGGTTCTCCAAAATTACAGGGTTGCAAGATAGATATAAACTGGATTCTGTTCCCATGTTTAACCATTTTCATCAGTTGTAAAGAAGAAGTGTGCAACAGAATTTGAGTTGTGGTGACAAGCAATAGTCACCTAGCAAAAGTGCAACTTCAAGTGGGTCCGGGTGCAGACATGGCGTGCAATTCCACCTTTTGCTTAGGCAGGTTGTCACCAATGGTGACGTGTTGGGGACTCCCCACCTACTGTGCATCAACTTAGAATGTTAGTTCACGGGGTCTGGCTAGATGTTGTACACTGAGAAATGTGCTTTTGCACCCATGATAATCATCTACTTCTAGATAGTTGGGAATGTTTTTGCTATAAGAACATGCCTTTTTCATATTTTCTTTTGTTTCTGTATATTAGCAGGAAGGGATTGTGATGCTAATGAGTTCATTAACTTTTAACTAGAGTATATTGGATATTCTGATAATCATTGTATGTTAATGTCGTCTGTCTTGTAGATTCTGGAATGGCTTCGGACGCAGCATTGGTGGGATTTCAACGAGATGGATTTTCTGATGCTTATTACGGCTTACGGAAAGCAGGGGGACTTTAACAAGGCTGAAAGGGCTTTTAGCTACATGACCAAAAAGGGTTATTCGCCTAGTGTAATATCCCACACTGCTCTTATGGAAGCTTATGGGAGAGGAGGCGAATACAATAAAGCTGAAGCAATATTTCGAAGGATGCAATCTACGGGTCCTGAACCTTCTGCTGTAACATATCAAATCGTACTAAAAATATTTGTCGAGGTAGGCTTGTTCTTTCACCATCTCAGTGATTCGTAATGTTAATAGTAGATTCACTCATGCAATACGATGAATAATCAAGAAAGAGGCGTATGTAACTTTGTTTGGGAGAAAAAAATCAGATACTCCAGAAGTTGCTAACAAGCTTCAGTTCTTAAAGTAATTTTAGTCCAAATGTTGATGAGACCAGAAGTTGCTCACATGCTTCAGTTCTTAAAGTAATTCTAGCCCAGATGTTGATGAGTTGTCACTAAAGCACATGTGCTGGTAATAATCATGCATCTAGGTTGAATTCTAACCAATCATACATAGATATTTACAACGAATACGCATCCAGAACCATTAGGAAACCGAATACAAAAAGGAAGAGTGAGATGCTGGGTTTGCACATTCTCAAGGCTAAAGACCTTTAAATCGTCTTATTTGCCAAATTTGCACAGATTCACCTTCCCTCGCATTTGTTTTGATTCCTTGGTCTGGGTCCTGTAGGAAACTGAATTGCCGTATAGACTGTTAAGAACAATATCTAAAATCTTCTGTTTTTTCTAATATATCATGTCTTGCCTCCTTACACTTGCCTCTATGTTAGGAGGCAATATTGAATTTGCTGCACCTTTTCTTCACTTGGAACGTGTCCTTTGCTCTTGTAAGTTCGCAGTATGTATACAAGGACCTTAGTTCTTTGCCCTCTCTTTTCCTTCTACCCCACGCGGTCTGGATTTCTAAGCTTTGTATTGTCTAACCAGTAAACTGTTCTTATCTTTCGGACTTTGACATTACTACCAGAGCTTTTTCTTCTCTATAGCAGTATGTTAGAGTGCTCGTATCTAAGGCAAATTATGGTGGCCTATTCACTTTTGGGTCTTTGTGCCCAATAGAAATTCCAATTTAGTATGCTATTTTGCTTTCTGTTTGCTTAAGAGGTCGAAAAAGCTTTTTCTTTGTCAGTTCTGAACGTGCATGCACCTATATTCGTTGCAAAGCAAGTGAATAAAGACTCTAATTTCAATAATGGTGAAACTATGATACTTCCTCTGTCCCTCATAATTTGATAACTTTCCTTTTTGGTCGGTTCCACAAAAATTGCTCATTTCCAAATAAAGAAAGATTATGTAGGTACTTTTACATATTTAAACTTTTTACACTTTTTTTGAATTCTATTTCTCTCTCCACATATAAATCTTCATCAACTCGTTTTCTCTCTCATGGCCCACTTTCTTACACTTTTTTATTCATTTCTCTCTCCACATTTAACACTCCAGTAACCCATTTTCTCTCTCCTCATCCACTTTCTTCCTCTCCTCTCTCTAAAGGTTAGAATGGGATATATCACTTAAATCCTTAATCTCCGTGCAAAAAGAAGTTGATCAAATTATGTGGGACAGAGGGAGTACTATTTATCTCTCATCGGACCTTTCCTTTCTTTTCACTTCTTTTACTTAAGACGTAAGATGGAAAATTAATGAGAAAAAAAAATTGGAGTATGAATATAATGAGGATGTTGCTGCAAATTATGGGACTAAAGATCGTGATATTACTTTGAATATTTATGAGCACACAAACACACACGTGCTAATTATGCTTGCCTTACTTCTCTATGTGGACTGGAAAACATATTGCCAAAGATCGTTGAAGCTACTATGTAATCTAGGAAAATGATGGTTTATCCAAACAAGACTTTACATAGTTTGGCGAAATGATTACCTTAAGTTCCTCTCAATCGTCTAAAATGATAAGAGGTTGCCAGAGTATGCATAATAAGTTCTTGTTTAATAGATGACTAATATTGACTTTGATGGAAAAATATAACTATGTTTGTGATATATATCATGGTGCAGCTTGATATAAGTTCATTTTTTAGCCATCGCTAAAAGCAGAGAGGCATACGATGGGGTCACTAGAACATTAGTACTTCAAATCTGTTCAATCAAGAAGTTAACCTACAGTAGTAAGTTTCCTAACTATTACTTACAGTATGAAATTAATGGTATAAATTCTGTTACTAGATTCGTATTCACTTTTTGCCAACGGGCAGTTAATTGGGAGAGCTTACAACAAGATTATAACTATGGGAGCTTGATCTGTTTATTGTTGTCTGGATCAAAGAGTAACTAATCAAATTAGATGGTAATCCTGTCGTTAAGTCGCCATTACTCTTGTACAACGACCGTAATGGTGCGACAGCTCACGCCAAGGATCAAAATCTCATCATAAAGTTCATAAAATATGTTGTTAACATATTAAACATTAAACATAATAAAAAAGAAAGAAACCATTTACCACGAACTTCTCAAAACTTCTTAAGGTATGAGGTTATTTTTCTCGTCTTCTTTATCGATATTAAGCACAAGCTTATCTATTTATTACTGATACCGAACTTTTAACTTCTGCAATAAGACTAGTGTTTCACACCTATCTGTAGTATATGAGCATGTTTGAGTACTTACCAAGTACGGCTATTATAAGTAGTGTCTTCAGATGCAGTTCGTTGTCTGCTTCCACGATGCATGCTCTCCTTAGTAGAAACCTAAGGCAGTTGCAACTCCTACATTATGTGCTATATTTAGTCATCTAAAGCTCCTATTAATGTCCATGGTGCTCATGTTAACTAGAGTTTCTTTTCAGTGGAGATAATGACTTAGATGTCTCAGAAAAATACATCAACATGTAACCTTCTCAGAATGTTGAGTACTTTTTACTTCTGTGTTGCTATATTTAAGACATGGAACAATCTTCACTGATTCGTCACTGTTTTGTAACACATTTGCAATAGCATTACACCTACAAGGCTGTATAATCAGCCACTCATGGTGCTGCTCAGGGAGCTAGCCTACTCAGAGCATGAACAGTTTGAATTTTCTGTAAATCTACCATCATAAGTATGTGTGTATATGTGTTCTTGAATAAGATAATGGTGGACAATTGTTTCCGTCATCTATGTTTGTGTCTGGTTTGGAAGTAATAACTCGTAAAGTGTAACTGGGGTACATGCAGGGAGACAAGTTTGATGAAGCTGAAGGTATCTTTGAAACCCTACTGGACAAGGAGGTTTCACCTTTGAAGCCGGACCAAAAAATGTTCCACATGATGATTTACATGTACAAAAAAGCAGGACGCCATGACAAAGCTCGTAAGCTTTTTGCCTTGATGGCTGAGCGAGGAGTTCCGCAAACTACAGTTACTTATAACAGCTTAATGTCATTTGAAACTAATTACAAGGAGGTTGCAAAAATCTATGACCAGGTAATTGTAAAACATTCTTTCGGTGTGACACAGATTTATTTACAGCTATGTCATTTTCTGCAGTACTTGTGGTAGCTCTCTATGTTCTTACAAAGTATGTTCCTTCTCCGCGTTCTTACTAAATATTTGCCTTCTCTTGTATATTTAAGTGCTGCCTCTTCTGATCAATCACGAGGATGTTGACAAAGTACTTGGTAATGAATTGCGGGACTATTAATTTTAATAACCTTCAAAAAAGCTGGCTTGTCTTATACAAATTAAGGAATGACAACCTTCTTCCCCTTCCTCGCCTTCTGTATGTTGATGACCTTCCATTAGTATTTGAGTTGGGGTTAGGCGTGAATTTCAGAAAGAGAAAGACAGAGAGATTTCTCTGAAAAGGTTCATGGGAAGGGATGGTCAGTTTACAGCTTTAAAGCCACATTTGCACACTAGGTAAATTTAAAAATGTTAAAAATTGCATCACTTGCAACACCTTCGTATCCTTCAGTGCAAGGGAGGAAGATGCTTTCTTTGCCACGGGTTGTTCAATTTCCTATTGGTTGTTAAGAGTGGTCCTCTGGCTAGACTGTAAATGAGAGAAGTCCACAATTCTTTGTATAGTGCATCCCTTCAGTCTCCAGAGAAATCATAGGTCTCAGAAAGAGTTACAAATAATTTGTCCTACCTTCGTCTTTCTCTCTTTGATAGCATATTATTAACGCAGGCCTTCATTTTATTGCTGATCTGATAAGTATCTGGAATGCTGGAAGAACAAGGTCTCTAGTTTTCTAGGAGATTTAACCTTCTCCAGTCCACAGTCCCACTATATATTGCGAAGTTTCTTCTTTTTCTTACCCATACCTTAGTTGCTTGAACTGCGGGCGAGAGTGGGAGCAGGTGCAAAGTTCTGGAGAGGGAAGCGTCGCCACCTATGAAGCACGGGTGCGCCAATCAGAGTGAAGCACCGGCATCGGGTGCGCGTCAGGTGCGGGTGCGCGTTGGGTGCGTGTCGGGTGCGTATCGGATATTATTCATTTATTTTCCAAAATACTGGGTGCGGATCGGGTGCGGATCCAGTACATATGGGATCTGAGATCTCAGATCTGAGAGGCGAGTGACCGAGAAAGAGAGAGAGAGAGAGAGAGAGAGAGAGCAGCGGCGAGAAGAGCCACGAGCGTGACCACCCCGGCGACCACCAGAGACTCCGACAACGACCGGCGACTCTGAAGACGATGACGGCGACTCCAAAGACGACGACCGCGACTCCGGCGATGACTTGCTACGCCGGCGACGACCCATCGCGTATTAGGGTTTTTCGTCAGAGAGGTGACCGGTGAGAAGAAGAAGAATAAGAAAAAGAAGAAGAAGAAGAAGGAGGAGGAGGGGGAAGAAGGAGGAGTCACCGTGACCTTACCGGGGCAGTGACTTAGCAACGAGAATCCTTTTGACAGCTGGACCAAAAATTGCTGCATAGTTTAAATATATGAACTGATTATTAGAATTAGCTTTAGTACTTTAAGAATATAGTGTATTCAGCAATTCAATTTGAAAATTTACGAAAGAGCCCATTAAACTTAAGTTACCTATCAAACCTGATAAAAATATTTCTTTTGCATATATTTACATATACATATATATATAGGGAGCTGATCCTTTGATAGCGCTAGCAAAATGGAGTATTTGCTAGCGCGATCCGGGCCGTCCATCCTGAAAGATGGACGGTCCAGATCGCGCCTTTTTTTAAAACTGTCAGTAGTCCGGGACACAATATTGCGGACGACATTTTTTACCTTTTTGCTCCTCCATGCCGTCCGCGACATAGTATCACGGACGACTGACAGGCCCTGACGCATGTCAAAAAAAAGTAGTCCGCGACACAATATCGTGAACGACATTTTTTACCTTTTTGCCCCTCCATGCCGTCCGCGACATAGTATCGCGGACGACTGACAGGCCCTGATGCATGTCAAAAAAATTTAATGTGTCCGCTACATTATGTAGCGGACTAGTCTTCTCTTTTTCCCTCCCTTCTCTCATTCTGACTTCTTCTTTTTCTCTCTCTTCTTACTTTGATCCTGATGAACAAATCTTCATGAAGTTCGCTGGCAACAGATTGCCATTGGTAAAAAAGACTCCAAAACGAGCACACCCAATTAGCACATCCACCTGCAGGCTGGAACCATTCATGAAATTTGCTGGCAACAGATTGCCATTTTGTTCTAGGGTCTTCAACCTCCTCCATTTCTATCACCCTTTATCAAAAACGAAAAGATTTAAAAAAAAAACCTAATTTCTCAAACCCATGACAACCAAATCAAAGCACATCATAACTATTTGAAGCGGCAAGATAGAAAGAGAAGGAAGAGCTCATCCAGAAGAGAGAAGATGAGAGATGAGGGGGAAAGAGAAAATAAAAGTTGGTTGTCTCTTTTCCAGAGCTGACAACACGGATGTCTCTTTTCGAGAAAGTAAAATAGTCCGCTACATAATGTAGCGGACAGATGTAATTGGGATTGAGGGGTATATTTGTCAAAAATACCGTCCGCTACATAATGTGGCGGACAGATGTAATTGCGGACAGATGTAATTGGGATTGAGGGGTATATTTGTCAAAAATACCGTCCGCTACATAATGTAGCGGACGGACTTAAAAAAAATGCAAAAAAAAGATCTGGGCCGTCCACAGATAGCATGTGGACGGCCGGATCGCGCTAGCAACTTAACTTAGTTTGCTAGCGCTCTCAACGGATCAGCTCCCATATATATATGTATATATATATATATGTATATGTATATATATATATATATATATATATATATATATATATATATATACGCCGTATCCCCGCCGCACCCGTATCCTAATATTTTTAAAATTGACGTATCCGCGTATCCGCACCCGCACCCGTGTCCATGCTTCCTAGGTCGCCACTATTCTGGGTAGGAGCAGGAGCGAGGTTCCGAGGCAGGGGTGTCACTAGAACCGGAGAATCCTGCAACTAAGACCCAAACTTTATGAAATCATTTTCAGGAGTTTGTGGCTCAAGCATTTGTAGTTGGTCCGTGGCTCCGAAGCTTGGTTGGTAATAATCCTGGAATATGAAAGGCTTTAGCTTCCTTCATGGTCTATACTTGCTCCAGACTTGTTCATTGCCAGAATTTAAGTAGTGGCAATCAGAATTCTTTTGTTGGAAAGGAATTCAGATTCCATTACAAACGAAGACAGCTTGCTTAGTAGTCTTGATGAACAAAATATTGTTATTTGGTCTAATCATTGTGTACTTTGATAGTGGATGTATCATAGTTTTTCCCATCCCCCCCGGCCAATCCTCTAACAAGGAAGATTAATGACCTCATAGACTCGAACTCTTCCAAACATAGACCTGAATCCCTTCCCCTGACCGGGGATGCCTAAGTTAAACATCATATCTCATGGCTTTGGTATTTCATAGGTGAAATGTGGACCAAAACAGGTTCATGGAGTTGAATATTAAAGCTCAAATACCATCAACAGTTTTGAAACTTTGCCAAATTAGACCCATGATGCGAAGATTTAGTCTTTTTAAAGCACCCAAATAGGGGACCAAAGAACACTGAAGCACAGCCTTAATCTTTACTGAACAGACCCAGATCTTCAAAAATTGGAATTTAACATGTTTTTACGGGGAAGTAGTTTTCTGTTTCTTGCTGTTTTGTTGCTTATTGATATTGAATCCCGTATTCTAAAGCTAACATCTAAATTCTAGTCATTAGTATGAAGAATATACCTGACACTTCTGATGGCTTGAAGATACCGGTGATATTGCTTCTAGGCACTTCATTCATCTGAAGTACAAAAGAACTGTCATATAATTACCTTTTTGTTTACCAGACTAAATCTTGATCTGAGTTTGAAGAGCTTCAATTAAGTTTCTCTTTGTCACATAGGTTTTGACTTGAAACTTTTAAGAACATTTTTTATTCTCCTTGTCTTTAAAAAAGTCAGAAGTCACTTCACCTAGTAGAAGAGAAGATATTTAAATAAATTCGCAAAAATCACCAGATCCCCAGTCAAACCGTGGGATATTTTATGTTCGTTTTTATAGTGCTGACATTACGGAGCCCTTGCGTTTTCTGGCTAGATTCAAACTTTGATAATCAGAACTAGAAAAGAGATAAAAAAAATAAAAAATTGAGGTCCATCAGAGCCACTTGAGCCTGGGCTACACAATGTGGGGTAGACCTCCCCGGCCATAACCCCTTGCCAAGACTGGTGTTGGCAGGAATTGTTCTCAGGTCTCCTGGTGCGACGCCAAGCAGCTTTACTAGCTGAACTAGTCGACTACCATGAGGGAATCAAATCATCCCTTCTCCGAGATCAGGTTACGACAAGAAAGCCGTCTTTTGTACTTACATGAAGAGGCAAGAACCCTTGACAAATAATCAAGTCCCAGACTAATCAATTGTCTATCAACCAGCAGCAGAAGAATTGTCAAAAGCCATTTGCAAACAACTCTTAGTAAGCAAAAATCTTATCAATCCTCATATCTGAGTGTCACAGAAGTACCATACTCTATTTTGTAGGTAAACTATATTAATATAGCCAAACAGTACGTTAGTACTGTACTAATGACAATAATGTCATTCTTTATTATCTTTATCATCATGCTGAATTGGATTTATTTGGACTTAGTTAGAAGAGTATAAAATTTAGCTAACTTAAGCCGATAGAGAATGGGCCCAATAATGTGTATCATTCTTAACCCTCCTACTCATGTCGAAGTCCCCAGTTGCACGTAGAGAGACAAATCAATGAGAAATAAACAAAGGTGCACCACCACCAAGTGCACAAATAAATCAATAAGAGTTAAATGAGGGGACTAAATATGTAAGGGGGAAGAATAGAACCCAGGATTTTGAGCAACGAGAGCTCTGATACCATGTAAAGTTACCAATTTCTCTGAATTGGTTTTGAGCGTCCAACTCATTGGCAATGAGGGGAGAGGCTCACAAGGCTTTTATGTTGAAGTATTAATTATTATATCCCCAACGTGGTTTACATCTCAACCATTGGAACATCAACGATGAGACATAATCTATGTTAAATGGATCTTCAAAATGCGTGAAGTACCCGACTTGACACTTGGACATGAGTATGGGATATGTGTCCAACATCTCTCATAGGACATGCCACTAAGAACACTACATTAAAGTGTTTATTTTAATTTGTTATTGCTTTGAAATGAGATAAGATTTCAATTAAACAGTGTGTCACGAAAACATGGAAAACACCATATTACCTAAGGATTAGCTAATAAAGAGTAATAGATAGATATATTTTGCCATGTTCCCGTGTCTTGGGTTTTGAAAATTAGACGTATCCGACACTTGGAAACATATCCGACTCGGACACTCGTACCGAGTCCATGTAACGCACGACATAACACATGCAACTCAGTCAGCAGCAGTGAGTTGGTTAATAAATGGGATTGCAGGTTGCTACATGTTCCAGATACTAGAATAAATATCCAAAGTAGGTAGGAGTTGTATACACAGAACTATAATCATGTTATAATTTGAAAAGGACATTGTTAGAATTTTTGCGAAAAATACTTTGTGTAATAATATGCCAAAAGTTACGTTCCTGTTGGTCCTTCATAGCACATAGGGTAAGTGGGACTGATATTGGAGAACGATCTTTTGGTCAAAAACTCATGTGCTTGCAGAGTATGGCTTATATTCATAGCTGCAGAAGTACTTGTGCAATATGTTGAGTGTTCATCTGTTAGTGATGTATGGCATTGTACGAATCTCTACATCTATATATTTATTTTCCGTTTATTTAATTTTACTTTACGATGATACCATTAGACATTTGAAGCAAATGCCTACTTTGTAGATGCAAAGAGCCGATCTTCGACCTGATGTTGTGAGCTATGCCTTACTGATTAATGCTTATGGAAAAGCTAGAAGGGAAGAAGAGGCATTAGCTGTTTTTGAGGAGATGCTTGATGCCGGTGTCAGGTGTGTGGGTACTCGATGCTTTGTATTGAGAGTCATTGATGAAAACTTCGATCTTATTTCCTAGTTTATTTATCTTTCTTGCTGAGAGCCTCTTCCCTTGTATCGCTACCCGGTCAGTTACTGTATTACATTTTCTGTTGTGTTGGAAAAAACTAGATTCTGCTAACAGGTGATAAGTATGCTTTGCTGTTAGGTACACGAGAGGCCTGCTATTAGATATCGAAATTCATCAGGGTTTTGGGGAATCATGGGTTTTGAGGGAGGGTTACCTCCAATTACATGGCACCTCGGCAAAAACGAATGAAGCGGACGGTGTTATTACATTAATGGCCTGGGCAGCAGCTTGTGGGACTATTCAGGTTAAGGAAACAGATTTTTGTGACTTGGTGTTGTGTGTTGAAGGGTTGTAGCTTTTGGTTAAATAAAGGGTCGTGGCTTGCGGGATTTGTTATTTCTCTTTTCAATGCCATTGAGTTATGCCTAAGAAGGTCACTCAGATGCTACATTATTGGCAGTGTCTTATGACCCCCCAACCCAAAAGAAAAAGAAGAAAACCCCTTCTGAATTTGAGAGAAAGGTGGACCTTGACACCTTCTGTTGTTAACTTAATGAAAAATGCTATGAGAGTATTAATTTGTAGAGTATCGAGACCCCTTGATCTCATTTGATTACTTTTGAACCTCCTTTTTTGCCTCCAGGAGAGGTTCCTAGAATTGGTCGAGTCTTTTAGAAATTTGTCAAAGGTCCCTACCAAGCATTTCAAAGGTCATCTGCGGAAGAAGGGCAAGGTGATCATATTTCAATTTCATCAAAGCCGGAGCAAAGGAGGATTCCAGTTTAGAATCAAAAGCTCGTAATGGAATTAGAATGATCCAAACTGTGGATTTCTATATCTGGGAATGGTCCTCTTATTTCTTTGTTAGTTTTATAACTGAGTTTACTTTCTTTTTCCTTTATAAACTTCTGCAAACTGGGTTGCACCTGTTTTTGCAGTTTTTCTCGTGGACCTGACCCATTGAATCATGACTAAAAATGTATTATTACCTAGGGTGAACCTTAATCTGTGGGATTTTTGGGGTCTTCGTGGTGAGTATTATGTACTAATTAACAAGAATGTAGAGTTGACTGTAGCTTATCCTTGGAGGAGACTTCTTGTTAAGCTTGCGTTCATTGGATCTAAACTGTCCCGAAAAAAAAGAACCTACACAGTCTAGGTTTCAGAGAAGTCAATTGTAACTAATAATCAAAAGAGGGAGAAAAAATCTGGACTGGTCAAATTAGTGACTGTATTAATTGTTGGCTTTAGAGCTACTAGATTCCTCATTTGCTGTCCTCGTATGTACTCCTAGATAAGCCTCCCCCCCCCCCCCCAAACCAACCCCCACCCTCCTTCTCATTTGTTGTTTCAATTCTCAATTTCCCTTTCTAGGCCAACGCAGAAAACTTATAACATCTTGCTTGATGCCTTTGCAATCTCGGGAATGGTGGAGCAGGCTCGGACTGTCTTCAAGAGCATGCGAAGGGACAGGTATGACATCCTTAGTTGGAAAAGTGCTACATCTGCGCTTTCCTTCGACCATGTTTTAAATTAGAGTTTAAACTTTCACTGACCATTTTTATGTGCTCTCTCTCTCTCTCTCTCACTCTCTCTCACACACACTCACCAAAAAAAAAACATTTATATATATGTTGGATTTGGATTGAGAACATAAGGACTTCTCTTAATTTTTATTATCTTTAAAGCCTTTGGGGAAGCTAAGGTGTGCTTATGCCCATCTAACTATCCAAGAAAACATAGTATAGCGGCGTTAACATGCATGAAATCATAACTATACTGCTTGTCATCTCCGGAGATCCAATCCTACTTGTATCTAACACGTACTTGGCATTGTTATATGCAGTCGTGAAAATGTTGTTTAGCAAGGTTGGGTTTGTTCCCGCCCTCCCCCTTTCCTTTTCACTTATTCCTTTCCTCATACTTGGGATGATGGTTTAGGGAAAAATGATATAAGTAGCACCGTTGTGTACAGCAGAATCTCCACTTTTATAGCCCATTCCATGCACTAATTCCTCTCCTAGCGTGACAAGTAGCATTCCCTAAAAAAACACGCCAACCGATTTAATCTGCTTATTAACTAATTAAGCACTTCCATAATCATACTTATTTTAGCTAATACACTAAAATAGCCATTTCAAACTTGGGAATGGCTTAGAGAAAAATGGTATAAATAGCACCGTTATGTACAGCAGAATCTCCACTTTTATAGCCCATTCCATGCACTAATCCTCTCCTAGTGTGACAAGTAACATTCCCTAAAAAAACATGCCAACCAATTTACTTTGCTTATTAACTAATTAAGCACTTCCATAAACATGCTTATTTTAGACACTACATTAGCCATTTCAAACTTGAATATTTTAATTCTTAGCATTCACACCATCCTTAGCAAATCATACTTGAAATTGTTTTTCTCTTTTCATGCTTTTAATTTCTGGCGTAATGAAGACACCAATATTTTAGCATTTAGATGATAAAAAGTTGGATGATGATAATTGCACCACATTTCCACTGACACTCCACTTTTGTCGCTTAAGTTTTTTGAACGACACTCCTTAATGCCCTTTGGTGACACAATTTTGGTCTTTAGTGACAAAAGTGAAATGTAAGTGTTGAATAGTGGAGTGTAGTCATCTTCTTAGAAAATTATTGAAATAACGTCATTTTTCAAAAATGGTTTATCACGTGGATACTAGAACACTTTTCAATTAACTACACTACCAACAGACGACTGAAAGTGACTACAAATGTTGGGTACGAGATGTTGTGGAGGACATAATAGGTACAGGGATGTGATATTCTTGTGTAAAAACATCCTTCGAAGATCCTCTGCAGTCATGACATCTGATCCAGCCTCTTGGATCCCTCTTCTTCTTCTTTTCTCTTTTTATTCTCTCAATCCTATCTTAATGTGATTTTAGCTTGCCTTTGGTGCTCCCTTCAAATCCTCTGTGGGATTCTTCTCAGTGCGATTGCTACTCTGTGACTCCTTGTTTCATACAACTTACGATCTCGGTGGTGGGTGGTTTTGCTGGGGTGAAAGATTTCTTAGGCAAGGGATGTGAAAAGGGTGAAAAGTTGGATAATTTGAGATACTTTTCAGTTTAAGTAACATACATTTAACAAGTGCTATCGCATCGCGATCTATGATCAGGAGTCTCCAATCATGGTTTTCAAGCCTCATGACTTGGATTCTCGTCCGAAATTAGTTGATTTGTCAACGACTTCTTCGAAAGTCAGATATATACTCCCTTGAGAAGATTTCTGTTATCAACCTTTTAGAAGGTTGGTCATATTCAATATATGCCTTTCTTAATGCCCGATCTAGAAAACAGATCTGTGTCAATTTACTGGGGTTAGAAGATGCATGGTTAACCAAGAATAGATGAAAAGGTTGCTAGAAATTAGTATATGCTAGAATGTTCTGTGAGAACTTTTGCTTTGATAAATCAGAATGGATGAAAAGGGTTCTTGAAGCTGGCCCCAACTAATTGAGGATTAGTTTAAGTTCCGCTTATAAGATGGATGTACTTGATTGCCGGAACTTTATCTGAGAACTTGTGCTTGGTTAAGAGAAAATGGAAGAAAAGGATCCATGTAGCTGATCTCCTAGTTTGGGACAGTAGTTGAGCCTAGTTTAACATATAGGACAGTGAATACAAACACTTTGTATTAATGTGCCATCCTCGGGAACAGGTTGGGCTTTGGCGTAGGTGTTGAATGTAGTTTTGGAGTTGCCATAACATGTTTTACGTAGAATTATTAGATTTATGCTAAGTAGCATGGACATCATGGACACGGGTACGGATATATACCAAAAAAACCAAATCTCAGACACCGCTGAATTACAGATACATGTTTTTACACATGCACATTTAAAAGTGTAAATTTCTTTATACAACTTAATTTTATCAAAATATAGCAATTGAATGATACATGTTATAAAATCGTTGATACGGTAATGATTATATGTTGCAATGCCATAGAAAAAATTCTCTTTGCATGGCTCCAAACAACGTAGTCTAATTAATTCATTGATGACAATTTTGTCATTACTTTAGTCATTTTACGCCCAAAATTAATCTAAACTACGTCATTTTGAAGCAAAGCCATAGAAAAGTTTGCTATTGCATAGCAACAGAAACAGCAAAAAGTAATGGAGGAAGCATGAAAAGAAAGTGACAGGGGGAAGAGAGAAGTAGCAAAATGAAGAAAGAAGAAGTATTGTGTTTTTGCCCGTACATGTCTGATGTCTTTTGAGAGGTGCCCAAATACTAACTATGAAATGAAAAATTGTCGGAGACCTCACTGATGCCTTGGTATATTAGGTGTCTGGGCTTCGTAGATCTTGATGCTTCATTAGGGACAAAATATTATCGGAGACCTTTGAGAATTAGGTGTCCTGGCTTCATAAATTATGATGCTTAATTGTAGACAAAATAATCATGCTTGTGTATCTGATACGTGAAACTCCTTGTTGATTTTCTAATCTACATATAGTTATGTTTGCTCGCTTTAAGAGAGTATTCATGCTGGTCCCTGTTTCACTGTTTTATTTTTTTGTTTGATCATTGACTGTCATGACATAGGGACAATTCGACAGGAGATTAATAATGTTCCATTTTCTGCAGATGCACCCCAGATCTTTGCTCTTATACGACTATGTTACTAGCTTACGTGAATGCTTCTGATATCGAGGGTGCGGAGAAGTTCTTTAGGAGAATAAAAGTAGATGGATTTAAACCAAATGTTGTGACGTATGGGACTCTTATTAAAGGGTACGCCGAGAAAAATAACCTTGAGAAGATGATGGAGAAATATGAAGAAATGCGAGTATGTGGTATTAAAGCCAACCAGACTATATTCACCACGATCATGGATGCATATGGTAAGAACAAGGATTTCGGCAGTGCTGTAGTTTGGTTCAAAGAGATGGAATCTTGTGGAATTCTTCCTGATCAGAAAGCAAAAAATATTCTTCTATCGTTGGCGAAAACAGCAGAAGAACAAATTGAAGCTAACCAGCTTGTAGGACAAGGAGATCATTCTGCCAGTGAGCAAACAGGGGTGGATGATTATGATGACATTGATGATGAAGACTATGATGATGTCGACGAAGACGATGCAGAAACCACCATCTCGTTTGTAGGAGAGGAAGATAAATTGATACTTTCTGCTGGCGTTATTTGACAGAACTGGCACCTCCACCATGCTGTATGTATTGACAATTTTGAAGCTGAGAGTTGTATATATTAGCTTTCTTGACCCTACTTATTATACTTATCCAATTTAATTATATTCAACTGCACACAATAGTATCTACGTTTCATAGTAAACAAGTTTCGTTGCTTATGCATTATCAGACTGCTTTCTGCAGAACCGGGATGTGTCTGTCAATTGTCCACACAGTATATGCTTTAAGGTTATTGATCAAACCCCCCACAACACAATCTCTTTCTCTGTCTCTCCACTTAAACTCAAAGCGCAAGATCAAGAAAAGCTCTCCCTTAGTTTTGTTTCATCTACTTCTCCAGTTAAGTGAGTTTGTATTTCCTTCAAGTCCTGAAAAAAATGAGAGACACCTTGGCTGCAGGAAGCCAGAATTTCAAGATATTGGCCTTCAAAATGATTCATACTCAATTCAGTTTACATACATGCAAAGCTGTAGGTGAAAGCTCTTGTCGATGAAAATGCAATATTATGCAAACGGAAGATGAGTTGATCTAATGAGATGCATCAACTGCAGCAGGTCCCTGTAACACAAGTTTCCTCATAAGCTGTCCACAACAAGCTGTTCGACTAGAGTTTCTTCATCTGCAGATTGCTTTAATCGCTCTGCAGCTTTTGCAACCTGGAATTCAACCATCAACAGTGAGTAAATTAAATCCGAAATGCAGCCTATTTCTAAATAACTTAGCTGATCAAGATCAGGCGTAGGACGAGGAATTACCTCAGTATTCCAGTTTGTTCTCACGGTCAGGATAAATAGAGCTAGTGTTTGCAAGAGAACTCCAACTATCATCCCCCACCATATTCCCTATATGTTAATACCAAACGTCCACATGCATTAAGGTAACCTTTAAATGCATGCACGTGTGTGCTTATGTATGCATGTATTATATGTTTGGGCCAGCCGTGGATAAGTTATTCCTGAACCCACTTGTAGAATGTTGTATATCGTGCATTATAGGATGCAAATTCATAAATTACATTAGTACTCTAGCATAGATTCACTATTTAACTCCAAAATCAGAAAGAACCTATGATAAGAGTGTTTATTTACAAGAGTAAAGTATACAAAGTCAATGGATCTCACACACACACACACACACACACACAGATTCTACTTACTGCGGCTCCTAAGCTAGTTTTGAAGCCAAGAACACATCCAATAGGGAGACCAATAATATAGTAAGTGCCTAGGTTAACATATGCCACTACAGCTTGCCATCCACTCCCAATTGCCACACCTGATTAACAAGAAGAACCCCCAGTTGATGGTTCAGAAGCAAGATGAGGTTATTAATCAACTCCTAAAAGCATACTATCAGGTAACAAATTCTGACCTGATAATATGGGTTGAATGCCATTCAAGAAAACAGAAATGGCAAGCAATGGAGTCAAATCAGACACTGCAGCGATGACTTCCGAGTCGCTTGTAAAAAGTTGGCTCAATGCAACCCTGAAAATCAGCACAATCGCGCTGAAAACTATACTGATTAGGATAGTGGTGGAGTTCACCACTATAACGGAGAATTTCGCAACCATCGGATGACCTGCCCCAAGCTCATTACTGACTCGAATACTGCATTTGTCAAAAAAGGGGAACCCCGTCAAAATCAACTTGTAAGAGACAGCCTTCCCTTGCTGAGAAAACAATAGCACAAGTAAAGAAAGGAAATAGCATCGAAGTAATTGAAAGCAAACCTGGCTGCTGTAGCTAGCCCCAACATAAATTGCATGTCCCAGTTCAAGTAATTCATGCTGGAAGTTTAACACAAACAGCTGTTAATATCTATGATACCATTTGCGAATCATCAAAGCAAAAGATGAGTTTTGGCAGTTACCAAATGGAAATGGAGTCCAGTGAGATAGTAGGGCTGGGGAGCAACCCTGATATAAGCACAAGTCCCTGAAAGTACCAAATCTCTAAGCTACATTACAGAAGGAAGCAGAATCAATCAAAGATGAAATAGAAAACAACAACAAAAATAGTAAAAATCTTGAACTCAAGCAACAGTGGAGTGAATGTACCACAACATAACAGCAGAAGCAACCGTTAGCTTGAGATAAGGCCAAATGCCTTTGAAGGCCTTAACAGAGAACCCAGTCCAAGTTTCCTTACAAGAAGGACTGAAAACGATATACAGCCCTTGGATGATGACTAGCAACCACCAAGAGAGACTAAGTGTTAGAGCTGCTCCTAAAAGCCCATATCCCAAGACATAAACAGCTATCCATGTGAGGAGGGTGTGCAAAAGGAACACCCCAACAGCAATGTAAGCTAAAGGGTTGACAATGTTCTGAGCCTGCAGGAATCTCTGCATGGGGCAGCTTATTGCAAATGCATAAAGTTGAAGGATTAATCCGCGGGCAAAAACTTGGCCTTGTGTAGCTATGTTTTCTGATTGACCTATAGCTTTCAGGATTGCCTCAGAGTACCAATAGATGAAGGTGAGGAGAATGGCGGCTCCAAGGTGCAGTATGATTGCTCTCTGGCAGATTATTCCCATTGCAGCATACTTTTTTGCTCCATATGCTTGGCCACAAACTGTTTGAACTGCACTAGCCATGCCCAACTGTGATTTTAAAGTAGCAAGTTAGAAGAATTTAGGGAAAGAAAAGTTACCACTTAACTTGGACTAGGGAATGGAACTTCGTTTTGATTTCTACTAAGTTGAAAATTGATTGGGTAATGATTAGGAGGATGGATGGGTAAGTGTAGCCCTTTTCTGTCTCGAGGAAACTTATGCTGCATGTGTTTCTTGTGAAAATCGAGGAAAAAGGTACAAAAAAAGTACCTTAGTACATGGGGTTGATTTGCATGAAATTTGGGGTCAGTAAGCCTTAAATAATCCATCCCATGCATACTCTCTGTCTATTGTACGGGGGAGAGAATTTGAGTGAAAATGCTCGAGTCTGCTGAAAAATGGTCATGTGGATGCGCATTGCCTGTTACAAATTTATGCAGCACAGCACATGCGCGGCTAGGGGAAGGAAGCACTCTCGTAATGCCCATGTGTCACGATGCTGTTTCTTGGGGATTTCCCCGTCCTTTGTCATGGAGATGCTTTCTTTTCACTCATGTCCCTAAGAAATAGACCACTTTATGAAATTAAACAAGAAAATAGCATAAAGTTTGCATTTATCGCAATTATTGTGAGATGCAATAGAACTAAGCGCCACTGCATGATTTGCAGCAAGAGATGGGAAAAGAAAAGATAGTCTGGGAATAAGCAAAAGCCATGCTCACAGTGTAGTAATACATTAGCATTCATGAGTAAAGCAGAATATCCAAAAGATGAATATACCAGAACCCCATAAGCAAGCCCTTGAATTCCCACAGTGGCAATCGAGGCCCCAGCTAGTTCCAACGTGCCTAAATGTCCGGTAGACATCAGAGTCAGAAAACTCAGCATGTAATTGAAAATCAAAGTAACAATGGCAGACCCTGCAAGGAGCCAGAGGAGCCTCGATTCCCATGCCACGAGCCGGGGGTACCGTCGGGTGGCCACCTGCCTGTGTTCCAAGAGCTCGTTGATTGTTTTGGATGACAAGTCTGGTATCCAAGCTTCCGAGTCCAGCTCGAGGGAGCCCACGCTCGCCATCGCTCACTGCTAGATTGTGTGTCCTACTCAAATGGTTTTGTATGCTTAGCTGAGAGGAAAAGGAGTTGACACTTTTTCATGTATGCACGCAATCTAACACTAGATTTTGTATGGCCCACTATTAGATTTTGTATGTTTAGCTGAAACGAAAAGAATTTGAAGTTGAGTTGCTTTATGTATGCAATGCATTTGCTAACCGAATGTCTAGAATAATTTATCTTGCACAAGGCAGAAAGGTGCAAGGATATGCATTTTGGGGGCATAACTGATTGTACTGAAGAGTAAGCATATGCTGTGTTTCATGCCGCTTGGCACTTGGTACAAACACCTAAAGAAAACTACGAGTGAATTAGCAGTGATGAGTGAGTTGGTACTAACGAGTAGAGATGAACACAAAAGAGATGCATATATACCATTATCCCATAAGCAAGCCCTTGAATTCCCACACTGGCAATGGAGGCGCCCGCCAGTTCCAACGCGCCCAAGTGCCCCGTGAACATCAGTGTCACGAAACTGAGCATGTAGTTGAAAATCGAAACAATGATGGAAGAGCCCGAGAGGAGCCAGAGGAGCCTCGACTCCCACGCCACGAGCTTGGGGTACCATCGGATGGCAACCGGCCTGTGCTCCAAGAACTCCTCGACTGTTTCGGATGCCAAGTCCTGTATCTGAGCGTGCGAGTCCAGCCCGAGGAGCAACGGCTGATACTCCCCATGGCTAGAGCCCATTAAGTGTTTCTTCTTTGAGACGAGACAAGAGTCTTAGTAGCAAATATTTTAGGCTCGATCGGAGAAAGGGAAAGGAACTGGATTTGTTTAGTGTATGGATGTAAAGTCGCGTGTGGGTAGAAGTGAAGACTTTGAATTGTGCATATATGAAGAATAAAATGTAGCTACCAGTCCTGTTGGAGCTGAGAGTTAGGAAAGAACTACCGCATGAGCTGAAACTTGCTGAGAGGAAGAAGAGTAGATGATACTGAAAACGAAGAATGTACTTGCCACCAAACCAAACCAAACCTTAGGAGGGGCAGAACAGAATCTCACTCAACCACCTACCAGTTCCCTGTGTATGCAAGCATTCATTCATCGGAACTCCACTCATTCCTGAACAATGTACAACAGTGCTTCGACATTTTTTTTCAGCATGAAAATTATAGCTGTATCTGTATCTGGGTTAGTTAACAGCCTCAAAGAGTTGGTAAGCTTTTTTTTTTAATATCATAAGCTATGTGGTTTCATGCTTCGTCTCCTACACCTTAAAAAAGCCTTAATTAAAAGGAGCAACTGTCAATTGCATCATTCCCTCCCCACAACCCGCACCAAAAGTACAGAATTCAAATGAGAAGAGAATTGCTTTTTTACCCCTTGCATGTTTTTTTTTTCTTTTAATTTTTGTAGCTAAAAATCCATTCATCCAATTTCAATAAACTTTTAGCGTCAAATGAAGGAGAGAACGCATATAGAGCAGGAAAAATAGTAGCCTCTTAAAAATGGGAAACACACTGAACACAAAACCAAAAACTCATCAAGTCTCTGGAAAATGTTTATTTGCCCATCAGCGACATTAGCGAACGGCCCAAAAATCCGACCTTATATTTTATTTAACACCATGCGTTTTGAGAACTTTCCCCCGTTCATTTTATTTTATGGGCCATTGACTTAGATATAATCTCATCATCATCCCCTCCCCGCCTCCATAATCGCGAACCAGCCGGTTTTGCCCCACATCCGCTATGCCGCCTCCAAATGAGCTGCCCATTGGTATACCATCAATTACGTGGAGGAACTAGGGATTTGCAAGAAAGGGTGGGTGGTGACGCGGCGGTTGCGGTCTCTTTTCTTTTCTCGATTAGTTTTTTTCTGATTCATTCTCTATTTTGCAAATTTTCCCTCCAGAATGGTCACACGATGAGCACGTGACAGCTTAACACCTTGATTTTGACAGAGGTACCTAAGGACTAATTTATTGACGAAACCAATCTTAAAGGACTAACGGGAAACTTTTCATACAAAAAGGACCATTCAAAACATTTCAGCAAAATTAAAGGACAAAAATTGTAGTTTACCCAGTTGTACAGCCACTCCAAAGAAGAAGATTGGCTTGCTTATCGAGAATACATGAGGATGCAAAGTGAGCATGGGTGGTTGCCCCAACATATGCTTCAGAACAAGGGCCAAATGCAGCACAAGCACAGGTTATATGGTCACATATGCTAATCCAAAACAGACATAGTTGCCCTCAAGGCAGAGGCAACAAGTGCAAGCGCAGGTTTCAGGATAGATCCGAGGCAAAAGCTTTTGCGTAATAGCAGCTGGGAAGGAACCTCTTGCTTCCCTACTCCACCGAGACATAAAGAGTGATGTGTTGCTCTATAACTGAACATGATAATGGTTAAGACCAATAAGTCCAGGATCTCATAGGTGGCTCAAGAATAATATTCATATTAACCAGTTGATATAACCTGGGGTGATGTTTCTTTGACTTGGAATAAATGAAAAAGATATTCACTCTTCATGCTTAATTTACCGTGTAATCAAGTACATTCTTAGCAAGGACGTCGTTTCAGCATACTTCTGACATCCAGACGATCTTAAGGCGCTTGTTAAGAGTAGTAAAGAGACCCCATAGATGTTGTCATCTGTACTCAAGTGACCCCACGGATGTTATCCCACTGCCGCAATATTTGGGGGTCTTTCGGCTCACATAATCGTCACAGTTGTTTCCCCAATCCTGCAGTTTGTGCGCCGGGACAGAACTTGAAAGATCAAGGCCTTCTTTTCCCATCTGCTGCACTTCAAGCGGAGAAAGTATCTTGATATACCACACATTGTTTACAAACTCCCTGGATGCAAAGGAGAATAATATGAAAACTTTCCCAATCCAACTACGCAGCAAAACAATTTAGAACCACGAATTTAGTTTTTATCAAAAGGTATAACTCAAAATACACATTTACGGGGATCCATGAAGTTGGCTTAGGCACATGGTTCATATTTTCTGCATGACTGGAATGAATATGTGATGACAAAAAGTTCTCAATTAGTGCTATGTAAACTTAAGTTCAAAAGTAAGATCAGATGCCCGAAACAGATTAGAAGTCCCATCCACTCAGATATAGGAAATCCTATACTACATACGCAACCTCTTCACGAACAAGAGAAACAATCTATGTACTTGATCATGTGAATGAAAATTTGACAGTTGAGACAATTAAACCAAAAAAGTTGGCACCACCGATGTGCTACGAATGCCATCTACACTTAAACCAAGAAAGAAACAATTTAAGATCTCAGATGTCGCAGGAAAATATTTCTCTACATATTTTGATGTTTTCTTCTCCTTTTTGTGAAACATGCGTCTTTTAGGCTTTGGTGCGGGGGACATATCAACTGCTTCAATCCCTCCAAAAAGGAGGGTTTATTGCTGGAACATTCTCTTTCTTTCCACTCTCTAAAATCCATCGCTAAAATGTGCGTCCCTTGTCCTGATCTTGAGCCCACAACAAGGTTCTTCTCCTTGGCATTCGCTCCACCTATTCTGGATTGCCACTAGAAGCATGGTGGCAGCTAATCCGGGGTAAATAGAGCACCGTCGGTGATTATCAGCCCATGGATACATTTTTATGCAGATCAACAGACCCACCAAAAAACCTTGATCAGGCCATTTCCAGCTCATGCCACCAACGGGTTTGGCCAAAAAACTGTCATTCATGGCCAGCAGAAACTCTTGCCTCGAAAACTTCTCCCACATCATCTCTAATACCAGATACAAAAAATTGTTGCACTACTGCTGAACTAAATAAAGATCGGGGGACCTAGGTTTTCATTGGATTTTCTGCTGCAATTGTTGCAGATGCAAATTCACTGCAGTTGCAACGATACAAACCTTTGAATCTACCACATCACCATCAATCCATTGCTGAAGAGCAGCAGCAAGGCCACGTATTTTCACCACAAGTAAATAAATGTTCCAAGTTTCCAACGGTATGATTGATGGCAGTGTAGATATGTGCGGTATTTGGACAATGATATGGGGTAATGGAGATATATGGGTGGTAGGTTAAATATAACATTTGATTACCCAGAACAACCCTATTTACGTATTCTCATACCCAAATGCCTGTCGCTTAACAGATTATTAGACAATAAATACCCATTGTCTGCTTAACATACTTGAGGACTGAATCATGCCAATTAGGGTTTCAGGCATCCTTTTCTACAATGTGACAGGAAGTTTTTGGCTGCAAGCCCCAAGAGAATGCTATAGAAAGGTGCAACATATGCCATATTTCCTGACAATGACCTGCTTGTTAGTCAATTTGCCCCAAATTTAACTTAAGGTATTATCATTAAAGCATGAACTTTTCTTCTAAAGGATTTCTATATTGTCACTAAAACAAGGTATGTGTGAGGTGTCCAACTCTATCATCTTAATGTAGCTAGGCAAAAAGGAATGCAAGAAAATGTTTCAGGACTTACTGCCAAGGGTCATCGCCGAGAAGAAGAATGTCATTCTCTCGGTCAACAAATACAAGCTGCCAGCCTGATCTATGAGAATCCTCCGACTGGCCTTCAAGGCCAAACATGTGTGCAAGCTCACTTTGCAACTCATGATAGCTACTGAATTTGGAAATATCCAGTGACCGCCCGAAGGACCCTGACTTTTGAACCTGTCACATCAAGTTTATAGTAAACATTGCAACTTAATGAGTACCAAATATAATGGGCCTGGACAAAGCTGAATGGCAGAAAAAGATTCATGTGGCCTGTCCCAGTTGCGTTAAATATTGTAAGGAAAGCAAGAGGTGGTCATTTTTTTGGAAAACCAACAAGTGGTAAATAATCTGGAAATTATCTATGCCTATGCATCTAAATGTGGTGTGGGTGTGCGTGTGAGCTTGTGATTAGTGAGAGAGAAATTTGGCCCACATAATTAGGTAGAAGCATATGGAGCTGGACAATCACGATGCATACTTTTAGGTGTCCAGACGACGCATGCAAAACAATGGTAAAATGCGCTTGTTCACCTTTACGAAGGTTTTGGTTGGTGGGGTTATTTGCTCCGTATTTTCTGAAGACTGCAAGTAACCTGATTCATCTACACAACTTGAAGCTGTCAGGTCTGAATCAAACGGAAATTCGGTTCCAGTTGGAGTCCTGAAGTTAGAACCTTCAAAAGGAATAGATAGTGACTCATTCCCATTGTCACCACTTTTTAGGTTTGGTATCCCATTCTGCAGTAAAAGAGAAGATTCTACATTGTCCCCAAACAGTGCATTGGTTTGGCTTTCTGTCATACCTCCGTACTCAGAAAATTCTCTACCGGGAAACTGTGGCAATGAGTTAGAGAGGTCGGGGCCCCTCGAATTAGGCGTAACCAAATCCTCCACCTGGGGAAGTAAAAATTGAGCAGCTGAAGGAGGAAGTTGAGGTTCTACAACAACTCGTTTGGATAACAGGGAAGAAGTAGAAGAGTCTAGAGAATTGGATCCATGCAAGTTAAGTAGATGGGTTCCATCATGGGAGAGTGAACCTAATAGACTCTGCATATGAGAAATATTGGGTGCTGTAAAATGATTTCCAGTGACGTTAGGTATGGTTTGCTGCTGGCATGTTGAATTGGTGGTGTGCACAGAAGAAAACTGGGACTGAGAAGTTGATCCTATCGCAGAGAGATCTGCAAAGGTTTTCAAGGCCTGTTCATCGCGAAATCGTGGATATCGTATTTGGGGTTGCTGCTGCTGTTGCTGTTGTGTCAGGTGATCATTATAAGGTTTTTGCCGAAGCAATTGTTCTCGCAAAAGATGAGTTTGAGATGTTGCCTGGCTTTCCGTAAAATTTTGGAAAAAAGACTGTTCAGACTGAGACTGCTGCATTATCTGCCTATGAATCAGAGAAGCAGGTGCGCTAGAGCCATTCTGAGCTTCCTGGTACTGCATAATGGACTGATTTGCTAGCTTAGATGAATCCATAGTCCTTGTTTCATTAAATGCAGCAGCTGCCACAGCTTGATAAATATCAGGTTGTAGACCTAGCATAGAAGCATCAAGCCTGGGCTGCATCCAAGGTGTAAGCCCAAATCCTTGGAAATTTAATGACTGTATTTGCTGACCTCCTGTATCGACACCATGGAGCCATGTAAGAGGAGAATCAATGCTCATCTCACCATCCTTAAGACCTGAATGAAGCAATGAAACAGCTACAGATTAGAGAGTTTAAATCAAATTGAGATGGTCGAGCAATATAAAATTTGTCAGCCACAAATGTGCAAATGCAGACCGGGGAAGGAGGACAGTCCATAGGGCCATGGTCGCTTCAGCCTGACTGGAAATGGGGAAGGATACATAGGGAAGGTTGTCAGTGGTTCAATCTCCCACAAGGACACTCTGGGCTGCCTCTCACCTGCAGTGGACTCATCCCATCCCACCTGCATAAGCAGAAAGATGATGAAGAAAGCTTCAAGTTCATCTAGTTGGCTACCTAAAATTCAGTACAGTTACCACCGGATGTATGCGCAAATCTAATAGGATCATTTATATGCATATCACAGCAATACAAAGCAATGCGGTTGCTTGAATTAGCATATGCTCTTTACAAACCTTCACTGAGTGCCAATGCGAGTTTGGCCACCGAACAGGATCTAAATCACTAATGCCAGTTATTGTACCCATGTACCTGAAAACAAGCACATCATGGGAATAAAACTACCTATTATCTTAGCTTTTCGTGAGAGAGATAAATTAGAGGGAAGCATCTAACAGATAACTTGCAATATATGCAGACATCTAGAAATGCATGAAGAGAAGAAAGCAAGAGAACGAAAGAAAAAGAATAATTTACATATTGTTATCTTCAAAATTGAAGCATAAAACACGGTGTAAAAGCCAATAACATTACAAAATTTAAGTAGTAACAGGCCAATGTCCAGAATGTGTTGTGTCAAGTGAATCACATGCATAGACCAGTTAGAAAAAGCAAAATATTTTCCTAACAATCGGGCACATTAATTACATGGGCAGTATTAGGGGCATAACAAAGTTCTAAGCAGATATGGCACTGAACCGACACAATTCTGTCAACCAAAAGCAATTCTGTATCGGTCTTTTTCATTGATCTAAATCAGCCAAAATCCAGATTTCATATCAAATCTTGAGAAAATAATGGTGTTATTAAGTCTACTTAGCAAATCAAAGGCAATTCCAGTGGCTCTTCAAAGGGCTACCCAATGCACATTGCTGGTCTGGGATGATTCATGATGTACAAACAGAGATTGCAATAATGGAGAAGGGCGCCCGGGAAAGAAAAGAGGGTAAGAACAGACTAGTTTCACCCTCTCAAAGGATCCATCACGCCCCAAGGCCAGAAAGCAGAAAGCTTCAGTCAGTAATAATTCCACTCTTATAATCTTTCAAGATTGTGTGAACAGGAACAAGAAAAGAACCCTAAATCCACTTGGAAAACAAGAAATATATCATATGACTAAAACCAGAAATCACCGTAATCCTCAATAACTTGATCATATTCAGATCAGATTCCCATAAATCAATTGCTATCAAGCATTGCGTAAGTTTCAAATTAATTACAGAAGAAAAGACGAGCAAAATAAGGACAAATTGTAGTTACTTTTAAGAATTTTGCAGATAAAAGTAAAAGTTCATGCTCTTGATAGCCAACATTAATTTGCAACTAATATATTGCCTCTCTAGTTGCAACAGCTACAACAATTGATCATGACAACACAGCCACCCATAAACTACATGCACAATATTCCATCCGAAAAGTACGAAATTCAGTAAGCAGCTTTATAGCTGGGTCAGCCTTGGGCTAGATATTATAAGTGCCCACCGCATAATGCCAAACCTTAGAATACAAGATGTTTCTTACGGCACAAGACCACAACAAAGCTTAAAAACCAAAGGATTTGACAAAAACATCTGAAACTTTGGCCAGCAACCAAGAACATTAGTTACTGTTTCAACTTCTGTAAGGCTCCTTTTTGAACATGAAAGCATGTAATACTGTACGGTCCGTCTGAACACTGAGCACCATCTCTATTTACCAGGCAAGTAAGTGAACAAGGAACAACGAAAGCTAAGAACCACCTGCGTATACTCGACTCTTCCGTCTCAAACAGCATTCTGAAGCGCATTCCTACAGAAACTCGAGTGTGAAAGACAGTTTTGGCATACTTTGCCATAGGTATCACAAATTCTGCTGGGCAGGCCCTGAAATTACAATCACAAAGTTGATTAAGATATTTTCTGTCTATATCTTCATCAAAAGCAGAAACAAACCAGTACCTGGGATTGTAGAATATAGTGAAGCGACTATTTGTCGTGGCTGCATGAGCCGCCGCAGCAAGAAGACCTATATGCATGCTGTCACTTGATAAAACCGATGAAGGCATGATGGTTTGTGGACGATTTGCACGTCGAATCCCCAGAAACAACTGATTATTTTCATTCCTGGTGATTAAGGGAAAATGCCATGATTATCCTAAAAAATAATTATGAATATCAATAAGATTTTGGAGGAAGAATGAAATAGTGTGCTGCCTGACCTGTAGTATACTATCATATACACAGGGAAGCTTGCTATTTGACATGTTTAAAGAAGATCTTCAGTAAAAAACGAGAAGGCTTTACCCAGTGCTATTAATATCTTAAAACTGGATATCTAAAAAGAAAAACACTCTTAAAGAAAGACTCGATTATCAGGACCAATCCATTTCTAAGGTGTCAACAGGCAAAGTCCAGGTAGACATTCTCCCTGACCTGTAGTATACTATCATATACACAGGGAAGCTTGCTATTTGACAGGTTTAAAGAAGATCTTCAGTTAAAAACGAGAAGGCTTTACCCAGTGCTATTAAAATCTTAAGACTAAATACCTAAAAAGAAAAACATTCTTCAAGACAGACTCGATAATCAGCATCAATTCAATTCTAAGGTGTCAACAGGCAAACTCCAGGTAGACATTTTCCTAACTGCAGATGCAGATAAATGTGCTTACCAAATAAAAAAGGAAAAAGAAAAAAACCCACAGGGTTGTAAGTTACACATGTATAACCGCTGTAGGTGCCAATGAAGGTGCTTACCAGATAAAAATGACAGAGTCGCCAGCAACAAGTCTTTTCGCACTTACAAACACACTCCATCCTGTTGTAAGAAGATGTCTCTTTGGCTGACCTGCGGATCAGAAAATTTAGAAGTTCTACTCAGAATGTGGACTCTGTTCTTCAAATATTGGTTAACAAGCATGATCACCTAGAGTCGCACAAATTGTAACAATTAAACTCTTGAAAGATTGCCCAGATCAATGAAAATCATCCTAAAAACTACGTTAAAATCAAATCTTGTTTACCTATAAGTCGTAACTTCTTCTCTAGTAAAGTAAATTCGCAATGAAGTGTAAAAACAAGTTCACCCATGTCCGCAATGCAACAAGACAAGAGCACTGCGACATCAAAGATGAGATCAATGCTCCAAAAAAGACTGCAAAAGGTTTGGCTATCTTCTGCTCCTATTAGGGTCTGCTTTTTTGTTTGGGAAGCGGCAAGAAATTCTCTTCTCACCAGGGATAATTTGATGAAAGGAAAATGAATTATGTGATTTATGTCAACAGGTGCTTCACTGGAAAGAAGCACCTATTATCTTGTATTCAGCCTTTATGGAAATCTCCAGTCATGCCTTGTTTGGTTGTGGATCTTCTTTGGGCTTGGTGTCTGAATTAAAAGAGGCGCCTACAGTGAAAATGTCAGAGCTGATTCCTCCGTGCATGTTTTGGTGCATTTGGAGGGAAAAGAACGCTAGAGCATTTGGGTATGAAGGTATCGTTGGAGAATCTTCAAGCTCTCTCTTTGCATATCCTTTCTTTTTGGGCAAAGGAAAACCTTGACAGCAATGATGCTCTTAGTTTTCTTGGCGAGGTGTACAGGTGATTGATTTGTATAGCTTTCATGTACATTGGTTCACCCCCTGTGGCGGTTTTGTTTCATGCTCACATATGCTACTTATTCAAACAAAACTGCGATATACATTTTCCTAGGAAAAGCATGAATAGACGAAAACCTGGAGATAAAACCTTCTTTGTGACAAAGCCTAGTAGACACCTGGAAAAAAGGCAAAGAAAAATATATATTTTTTGTCTGTACCTGCGCACAGGGTGTGTGTGCTTTCTTCTAGGCTAAGGCCAGTGGAAAAAACTGGTGCCAACCACAAAACCTTTTGTGAGCCGTGAGGCATAGAGGAGGTGCTTCAACGACTCAAGCTTCAAATGATGGAGACCCACTTGGGAGGTTTTTCCTAGAGCCCTTCTTTTTCTTTTTGCCTTCAGGTTGTAGGAGTGGATGCACCAGATTTTATTCTAGTTCTGGGCCGCCATGTGGCCGGTTAGAAATTTCTTAAGTGGATTTCAGGCTCATCTTCAATGCTGACACATCAGTTTTTGTGCTTCTGATAATCAACAATGGGACCTAACCTTAACCTGTGGAGAGGGGCAGTCACACGCATATGGCTTCCAATCCACAATTTAAGCATCTTGACTTGGTAGTATCACTATTACCTCATCATCCATGCGATGAAAAGAAGCAGCTGAGTAGGTCAAGGTGCTCTCTTGGGAATAGAAAAACTTGCTTGTGATTCATGCCATGATTTGGGTCCACAAAATCTCTCGCTCCTTGTTGGAGTGTAAAGTGAGGGTCTCGAAGTATTCCTCTTCCTATTTCATAGCCTAGCAACCAATCCACAAGAAGTATAAGGAAATCGTCAAATCTTCAATGTAAGGGAATTTCGTTTTCGTGTCCAACCCTGTTAAATATTCCAGTGTACTCTTCTCCAGATTAGAGCCTCACAACTTGCTTCAACTGTCTAGATGTCTAATTCACTAGTCATCACCACATTCTTGTGCCACCACGTCCACACTCCACTTGCGAGCCCCACGCATTAGTTTATGCACTTCAATACTTGCAACTGAACCTTAAAATCGGCTCCTTTTCAACCTTAAATATCATAATGAGTCCCGTTTTCTAAACCTCACTAGACCTAGCAACCTAGAGCCCTTGAGAAAGACATATTTCTACAAAGCTCAATCCTGCCCAAGCTCCTTGCTACAAATGCAAAGGAGAAGCAAATGCAAAAGCCGCTGGCCAACACCAATCTGCCCCAAAACTTGTATAAGAGTTTTACGTGCACAACCAAAGATTGATTGAAGCATCTCCCTTGCTAGACCATGACAAGAGACAATAGTAAAACATCTTGATCTAGGCTAGAGAAGAATAATCACTCTTCTTGATTTCTTTTAGAATAACGCAGGAAGGAGCATTCACATGGAATTATAACATTTTTTATCATCATTCTATCTTGTCTTACTTCTTTGTATTGAATACGTCTTGACAAGTATAAAAAGCTTTTGACTCACCATACTGCCTCCCACAAAAAGGTTTCTCTTTTTCTCTCTTTAAAGCGGCAGTCCTACCTCATTATTGACCCCGGCATAACCGATTCTGCAAGGTAACAAGCCTCTTTCAAGAATGCAAAAGGTGTTCATATGTCCATAGTTATGAATACCGTACTGGAGTGCGTTGCAGCTTTCTCCGTGAAATGGTATGTACCGGTACCAGTACCGTCTTGAACTTTTCGTCTATTATATACATATACAATAAAGCAAAAGCTTATACTACAGCAAGAGCCTAGAATATATATAAATACATTTATATACATATATAATACACCAACTACAGACATATATAATATGGTTCGACTCCACTAGTACTATTCATCACATTTGCTGATGATAAAAAAAAACATATATTTCCTCCTTCACAGCTCCTCTACACCTTCAATTACCTCCTTTTTCAACTAAGTTGTTTGTTTCTTAATAAGTTGCATGTTCCCATAGAGTGGCATTAGGAGCATATACTTTATTCAATTGAATTACCTCCTCTAAAATTATCTCCCTTTTAATCTATCTCATTCACGAATTCTTATAGAAGAATAAGTTGTTCAAGAATAACGTTTTTGGATTCAAAAATAAGTTGTTTTTTTTTGTGTGTATAAAGCAGTAATCATGTAAATAAAAAAATATGATGAAAGCTTCCAACTATGAAGTAAATCAAAGTTAAGAGGAGAAAAAAAACTGAAAATCGCGATGAAGATTGAAAACTTACCAGAAAAGATTTAGTAAATTGTAATGAATATTCTGAGGAAGAGGCTACAAAGGTTTTGATGGATATAATAGAACTGGGGTCTTTTTCCATTTAGTCTTTATATGGTCAGTTTCCTAAATTTTTCAACAAGTTCGAAACTTTTACATTTTTTAAAGAATCGGTACAAACACACTATCTTGGCCAGTATAACTTGTACCGGGAGGAACAAGTGGTACAGAGCGGCATTTTGACTGGTACGAAAATGTAAAAGGATACCGTTCTGGTAGAAGGCAAATTTGGCACGTACCGGCCGGTACAGCCAGTACTGGTATTTTGTCTCACTCACTTGGCAAGACTCGCTCTCTTCAAGCCTAGATGCTTAAGTCACTTAAAGTAGTATACAAGCCACATGCTACAATCAACTGCGACAATCTTAGCAAGTCGACCAGAAGAAGGTAGAATAAAGACAGTCCTTAGTTTCACCTAAGCAAACAAGATCAGCAGAGATTACTCAGGATGGTTGCCTGGGTAACAAAGTCTTTCATATTTGGGTTCTTCTCCTGGATAGACCACACTTTGTATTGTTTACCTGAAGCATCCTGTCAGTGAAGGGCACTTTGAAAGAAAAAGAATTCAATGACACCCAAGTGGACAGAAACTCTCAACTGCTGCAATCAGTTTAAGTTCTTCCAAAGAAGAAGCCAAAGCTTCACCAGATACACCCATGTAGCATCACTAATGAGTACTAAAACATAATACTACATAATTACACGAACCCCCATGTTTTTGAGGCGGGTTTATAACTTGTCTATTTATTTCTTAGAATTCACTACGAGAGACAAGTATTTACTGTATCAGATTTATACTTGTCATAAGCCAACAATCCCATCCATAGATAACACATGCGGGAAGAATACCACCTGTTCCACCTCATACATCTCGAATTTTGCGTATGTTGTTGCCTCCCTCAAAATCTCACACACATTAAATGTTGCTCGCATTTATTTAATGGGAGTGCACAATCATTTAGAACATGCTTTTTTATAGCTGAAGCACCATATCACTAGCATTTTCTGCACCTTTGTAATGGATAGCCAAGTAGTCTAGGTGCCCGTTGTAATATTGGGTAGAAAGACTAGGACACAAATCAAACCTATTGTGTAACGACCCGGTCCACGGCCCCACCACAGGGCATTGCCTCCCTCAAAAGGGCTAGCCAAGTAAGTACTTATGAGTTCCTTGGCAAGGTCTTATAAGGGTCATCTCATACTATTCCATATCCGATGTGGGATATTACGATCTCCCCTCCTTATACCTTAGCGTCCTCGCTAAGGCTCGATCACACATAGCCCAAAACCTTTCTCTCTAGCTAATGTGAGATATACCCGGCTCACCCTTCGTTGCCCCAACCATCCTCTTGATGTGGGATATACCCGGGCTTCCCTTCGTTTCCCCAACCATCGGCAACCCGACTGGATATCCCAACCCGAGCTTTCGAGAGTCGGCTCTGATACCATCTATAACGACCCGGTCCATAGCCCCACCACAGGGCATTGCCTCCCTCAAAAGGGCTAGCCAAGTAGGTACTTATGAGTTCCTTGGCAAGGTCTTACAAAGGTCATCTCATACTATTCCACATCTGATGTGGGACATTACATACTGTTAAACAAGCTAAACCTCCAGATGAAGTAGAAAGTCAAATAAGCATGGTTGTTTCTACATACGGGACACATAAAAGACAAAGTGGAACACGTGAAAAACATTGGAATAAAGCAGGCACTTGAACATAAACACGTCATAATTATCTGGACATTTTAGCCAATTGGTTTCGAAAGACTCACCGCGGAAAATATGCCTAAATTTCCATTCATTGCCGTGAAGATCCCTTGCAATCAATTCTTGAGCTGGAGGCTGCTGGGAGTAATCCTAAAGGAGCAAGCATGTAAATAATGAGCTACGCCTATGAGTTCCCAACTTCAACACATTTGAAATCAAAGGCTGGTGATTAAGGCACTAGGGATCACAAAATACGCACAAGAGGGGGGAACACTTTTTCAGCTGCTCGACGGGGTACAGAGAATCCTCCATGAGTGCTAGTGTCACTCGCAGTCAATGTCTTACAGAAGTAGTTGGTTGGCTGCTTACTTTGGGTACCTAGTTCTGCTGGTAGCAGGCACAAGTCTTTTTGCTCTTGCTACATAAAAGTTTGTCAGTGACAGAGGATGATCACTGGATAAGAAACATTGTAAAATCCAAATCCCTCAATGTACAAGTACCGGACTTAGTGGTTGTAAAGTCATCTGAGCATATACTTCGTCTGTATCCACATCCGCCTGCACTTGCCATATTCAAAGCTGTAAGGATTCCGCCAAACACTCCAAAGAAGTGATCCGTGTAAAATTAGAATACTGATCAGAATAAGGCGCTTACATGCATGGTCACATTGTGAAGTTGACAGATAAGTTGTGCTGGTAAGCTAGGGTAGTTAGGTATGTGAGCATCTACTTCTTTGTTGGTTGTAGAAGCAACCTATATAAGAAATACTGACGAATGTTAGAAGTCCCATGACAGGGACAATCGTAACCGAAGTGAAATTATAGAAGCTAAAGTCTTCCAAGCAAGAACTGGATAAATAATGTAGTATAAAGCAGGAAAGGCACCAAGAACATCATAAGAACTCTGAGAGAGTATAATATAAATCGAAGGAGTCCAACCTGCCGAAGTTGTAGTTTGATATCAGTTGAATTTATGTACACCTTGTGCTTATCTAAGACTAATCATGGAACCTTGGCAAACAAAATAAACAGACAAGGGAAATGGGGAGGAAAGAACAGCATACATGTTGTGTGTGTGTGTGCGCGCGTGCGCAATATTTTGTGCTCACGCATACATCTGTACATATACGTATATACATCAAAATTCCAGTTTATAACAGGAAACCAGTACGCACGAAATCCGTAAGAATCAGCAGCAGAGTGAAGTACATAGAAGCCAACACAAGCATACAATTATTTATGAGTGATAACTTCAGGTTCTATTCAGAAGCATGTTGAGATATGATTTAAGCAAACCTGCTCGCTGTGACCCTGGGGGAAGTAGACAACTCGGCTTCCAAGAGCCGGAAGAGAGACTAGAGGGCCCGCGCATGCGTGCCATAACTCTGAGTTCAAGCACTTGCTGTTTTCCCCTATATCAACAATCAAAACCGCAGCCAAATAAATAATTAATCATGAAAACTTACAACTTTGAACTAGTAGAATGCACACACACATAGATCAAAAGCCGCAAAAATTAACACTTTGAAATAGTAGAACACACACACACAAATAAATCAGAACCCAAAACAATTAAAACTTTCAACTAGTAGAACACACATAAAACCCACAAAACTAAAGGTTCCATCTAGTAGAACACACACAAACACGTACACAAAAGAAGAGCTGCATTACCATCATCAGGCTCAGGAGTGAACCCACAAGAAGAGAGCCTCATTCTACAGCACCAAAATCAGACTTCTCCCAATACTCAATAAAAGCTTGCCCACTGCCCAAATTCACACTTCTCATGGATCTCCACAATCTACGCTATGTTACAATGCAATGGGGCTTAGAATTAGAAGTGCCACAGAGCATATATATATATATACATAAAATCTATAGTATAATAAGTGAAGCCAAGCAGATCTGAAGTTTACGCAGGGGAACTGGTGGGTTAAAAGCCAGTACTTGGGAGTTGGGACGGCTGCGGCTTGATGAGAGCTCAAAAAACGTGCTTACGCCAAGAGTAGGAATTGATAGTTCGAGAAAACCATTTTAAGGAAGCTTACGGAATTGAAATTAAAAAATCCCATTAACCACGGGCTAATTTTCCATTCTAGAGAGAGAGAGAGAGAGAGAGGGGAGTAGAAAAAAAATTCAATGGAGGTCAATCCGAGTATCTTTGTTTGAGATTCCAATTGTATTGCTCAGTGGATCCTCTTATAAGTTATTATTGTCGTTATCTAAAGTAAATTTGTACTTGCTTATTCAAATTATGTAGTTCAAATACAAGTTACACGTATATGTATGAGAGTTTGTTACTTTTATTTAAGTGTACAAAAAATGCCGATTTTTCGGCTATTTGATTAAGAGTTTAGCTAATTTAAAAGGCTGGGATAATTTTGGGATACT
Source organism: Escallonia herrerae (assembly GCA_033070095.1). Lineage (NCBI taxonomy): Eukaryota > Viridiplantae > Streptophyta > Magnoliopsida > Escalloniales > Escalloniaceae > Escallonia > Escallonia herrerae. The sequence goes on from JAVXUP010002270.1 coordinate 116,360, forward strand.
TTTTCTTTTTTCCCCAATAAGACCATTAGGAACCGACTAAGGCCTGCGAGTAACTTTTTTCTTTTTTGTTGTTTATTCCAATTATGCCTTTCACATAAATTTAGTTTCCTGCTACTACCAGCCTTCACATAAAAATTAGCTCCCCAAACTAGCTTGTTTACTTTGAAGGTTTATTGTTTCATTAGTTGTCTCCATAGTCACCACCATAGCTACCATTGCCGTCTTTTTCTTCGCCGCCGCCGCAACCGCCATCGCCGCAATTTTTCCTTTAGGAAGCTTCTGGACATCATATTGGTGCAATGTGTTGTTGGTCGTAAAATAGGTATGGCTTTTGTGCCTGAAAGAAAATTGGCTTTGAAGCACGTTGTAAAATGAACTCCTTAAGTTTATATATACCCCCACCTAAAATGGTGTGCAGCGGGTTGCAGGCAAATATCCTCCAAGATACAACGAAGCGCACTAGTGAACAGCGTTGCACACACGATATTCACCCCACAAATGAGTGTATGAAAATATGCATAATGGTTTTACAAGTGAGAAATTCTGCAAAAATTTCTCGTTGTAAAAGATCTGCAGAGAGGAAATAAGAGAAGAGAGTATAGGCTAATTATTAGGTCTGAAAACCTGACAATTGTGCTCTATTTATAAAGCACTAGTGGTTGTTAATCAAGGCTCACACCCTTTCATCATGCACCCAAGCAATCTAGACCGTTGGATCACAAACCGTTAAGATTAGCGGTCCAGATCTGGACTGGTAATTAACTAGCTCCCAACAGTTGGGTCTGCCCCAAATTGGCACCACCCAGCTGCCCAACCGTTGCAACCGTACGGGTATAACTCGATACCGGTGCATGTGTAACCAACCAGCTGCTGATGGATAGTCGGATCGATCCGACTTGATGCACCGGTGGCCTAGTTTTCGTCACGAATGCGTCTAATCACGTCTCGCGATGATGCGCACGTGCGAAGTGCAAAGTGCGCCATCAAAATGCCAAAGTGCACCTCACAGCCCACTGCCACCCTCGTGCGGGCGTACGAGCGTGCGTGCGTGCGTGAGTGCGTGTGATCATTCCTCTTATGGTACTTCGCACCATACTCTGTGCACATGCATACACCTTAACATACCACATAAGTATTAAAGTAAGTGAAATTCTTTATTATATACCCACTTACTTTTCCAATTCCATTCTATGTGAAATTCCTCCCTCTTTGCCTCTTCACCTTCCTTTCATCATTTTGACACACACGATGAACTAAAAAAATGAAACAATATTTTGGAAAATACTAACAATCCCCACCATTTTACAAAATATAAAACAAAATAAAAAATCAGATCTTATTATCTAATGAAGTACATGCATAAATGAAGATGTCTTACGACTTGAATCTTCACTTAGTGATTACATAAGAAGACTAATCTAAATAGTATGGTAGATAAATTTTGAACCACCAATCCTTGTTGACTAGCCAGTTACATATCACACATGAAACTCATATCCATACATAAATCTAGAAAACTGCTTGTACAAGAAAGGCCTTGTAATTTGTATCTTATTTTTCATGAGTGCTCTAGAGTTAAGCCCTTAAACTCGACAGAAGTGGCCCCACTTCACATTCACTAGTCAGGTCTATCAGGAGTGTACCGTAACTAACAATCCAAAGAATGACCCTTTAAGGTACTTAAAGACCCTATATATTGCATTCCAGTGTATATTACTAGGACAACTAGTACATCTACTAAGTTTTCCTACTGCATAAGCAATATCCGGTCTAGTACAGGTCATGGCATACATTAGACAGCCTATTGCACTTGCATATTCTAGTTGTCTCACAGCTCTACCATCATTGGGAAACAATTTAATACTCTCATCAAACGGAGTACTAACTAGAGTGATGTCCAAATGGTCAAACCTTTTTAACACCTTCGCAATGTAATGAGATTGTGACAAAGTTATGCAGCCATTATTCTTCATGATTTTAATTCCCAAAATCACGCCAACAACACCCATGTCTTTCATTTCAAAATTATTGGATAAGAATTTCTTTGTCTTTACAACTTGTTCTAAGTCAATACCAAAAATGAACATATCATCTACGTATAAGCAAATGATAATTCCCTTACTGCCATCGAACTTGCTGTACACACACTTATCCGATTCATGTATTTTGAAACCATTAGACATCACAATTTGATCAAATTCACCATTTAAGATTGTCGTTTTAACATCCATTTGATGAATTACTAGCTTATGGATGGAAGCTAGTGCTATAAGCACCCTAATAGTGGCTATCCTTGCAACTGGTGCATAAGTGTCAAAATAATTGACACCTTCCTTTCGGAAAAATTTCTTAGCCACTAACCTTGCCTTAAATTTTTCAATCAATCCATCGACCCTCAACTTTTTCTTGAAGATCCATTTATAACTAATGGGTTTAGAACCAGGTGGTAAATCCACTAATTTTCGTGTTCCATTTCCCATGATTAAATCAATCTCTTCATTTATTGCTTCTTTCCAAAAAGAAGAATCTTGAGATTTCATGGCCTCTTCATAAGTCCTAGCGTCGAATTTCATATTTAAGACAATCGGTATGGAGTTGTGTATTGCCGTCCTAGTTTCTTCTACCAAATACATGTAGAAATCGGGTCCAAAAGTTTTAGCAATTCTCATTCGTTTACTCCTCCTAGGTTCCACTTCATTTTCATGATTTTTTTCAACTTCACATTGACCTTCCTTTTGCTCAACTTGCTTAGGAAGTGATTGGAACCTACTTTCGTCAAAGATGGCATCTCTAGATTAAATGATAGTATTTTTAGAATAATAATTATTTTGTTTCACTACCATGAACCTATATGCTTTACTGTGTAAAGCATAACCAATGAAAATACATTCAATGCCTCTTTCACTCAATTTCTTTCTTTTTGGTTCCGGAACTCTTACAACGGCCCTTCAACCCCAATTTTAAAATAATTTAGATTAGGCTTTCTTTTCTTCCATAACTCATAAGGAGTAATGTTATTTCCTTTAGTTGAAACTCTATTTAATATGTAGCAAGCCGTTAACAAAGTTTCTCCCCAAAATCCTTTTCCTATACCCGAGGGAGAGCATGGCATTAACCATCTCGACTAGTATCTTATTCTTTCTTTCCACCACACCATTCTATTGTGGTGTATATGGTGCCGAAAGTTCATTTACTACGCCATTTTCTTCAAAAACAAATGGTGGATCATAGTACTCTCCTCCTATATCGGTTCTAAGCACTTTAATTTTGGCATCACAAAAATTTTCTACTTCATTTTTATATGTGACAAAACTAGGCATGACATCATTTTTGTTATGCAATAAATAAACATAGCAATATCTAGAATAATATTCAATAAAAGTCACATAATATGAGTTTCCTCCTAACGAAGGAGAAGAGTGAATCTCCTAAATCACTATGTATTAAATCTAAAATCTTAGACACTCTTTGTCCATTTTGAAAAGAAGCTCTTGTGATTTTAGTAAGTATACACGTCTTGCAAAATCCTTTATCTACATGCATACTAGGCAAAAGATTTAATTTAACCATGTCATTCATTTTTCTAGTATTAACATGTCCTAAATGATTATGCCAAAGAAAATATTGTGACTCAATAATATAAGCAGAAATAACATTCTTATTATTAATATTAAGTTTGAACAAATCCTCACAAAAATATCCCTTTCCCACAAAAACCCCTCCCTTAGAGAGTACAAACTTATCAGCTTCAAAAACAAGATTGAAACCAAACTTGTTAAGCATACAACCCGAAACTAAATTCTTCCTAATTTCGAGCACATGATAGGCATTGGTGAGGGTGACAACTTTTTCGGATGTAAACTCAAGCTCGACATTTCCTTTACCCGCAATTTTGCACAATGACCCAAAATTTTCATGTAAAGAATGTTTCCATCCTTCACCAGTTCATAGGTTGTAAAAAACCTCTTGTCCTTGCACACATGCCTTGTCACACCCAAATCAATTCACCATGTGTCGTCATCTTCAAGGACATTTGTCTCACTAATTATCGAAACTAAATTATTTTCGATAGACTTTTTCTGTTTCTTCAAGACACGACAATCACGCTTATAGTGCCCTGGTTTGCCATAGTGATAACACTTCCCTTTGTGCTTTTTCTTCTTGTCCTTGTCCTCATCGTCATTTCCTTGAAGCTTCCTTTTCTTGTTCTCACGAAAATTCTTCTTGAATGACTTTCCTTCCTCCACGGCCAAAATTTTAGAAACGCGCTCACTTTTAGACTTTTCTTCCTTGCGCAAGTCTTCCTCAATCCGAAGATGAGTACCCAACTCGTTAAGGTTGATGTCTTCCTTGCGATGCTTAAGGCTGTTTCTAAAATTCTTCCAAGAAGGAGGCAATTTATCAATGATAGATGTAACCACGATAAATTCATCCAAGGCTAACTTGTGTTGGGAATAACGATCAAAAATAGTCTTAATCTCATTAAATTGTTCCATAACCGATCTACCATCAACCATTTTGTAATAAAAAATTTTAAAAATGATGAACCTTTTACTGGTGGCATCTTTAGTGATATAACGACGCTCCAATTGGTTCCAAAGATCCTTAACGGTCTTGACAGTATGATAGGAATTGAACAGCGTGTTGGACATGTCATTCAAGATATGTCCTCGACATATTTCATCATCTTGATCCCACCTCAATCTTTCACGTGTTTTAGCAACACTTTCCTCCTCATTTTCACCGGGTTTCAGAGGTGTTGGATTCACGATCACATAGTACACTTTTCACTGTAACGAGTAGAAAGTGCATCTTCCTTTGCCAATGAACGAAGTCCCCACCATCAAAGCGCTCCAAGCGGTGGAAATGAGAGCCCGTGTCTTTCATGTCACGAACGCCATTGTAGCAAGATATAAATTTAAGATTGTTAGTCGTAAAATAGGTATGGCTTTGTGACTGAAAGAAAATTGGCTTCGAGGCACGTTGTAAAACGTTCTCCTTAAGTTTATATTTGCCCCCACCTAAAATGGTATGCAACCGGTTATAGGCAAATATCCTCCAAGATACAACGAAGTGCACTATTGAATAGCGTTTGTACACACGATATTCACCCCATAGATGAGTGTATGAAAATCTGCATAATGGTTTTACAAGTGAGAAATTCTGCAGAAATTTCTCATTATAAAAGATCTGCAGAAAGGAAACAAGAGAAGAGAGTATAGGCTAATTATTAGGTCCAAAAATCTGACCATTGTGCTCTATTTATAAAGCACTAGTGGTTGCTAATCAAGGGTCACACCCTTGCATCATGCACCCAAGCAATCTGGACCATTAGATCATAAACCGTTAAGATTAACGGTTCAGATCAGGACTGGTAACTAACCAACTCCCAACAGTTGGGTCTGCCCCAAACTGGCACCACCCAGCTGCCCAACAATTACAACCGTACGACTATAACCCGAACTGGTGCATGTGTAACCAACCAGCTGCTAATGAACGGTCGGATCGATCCGACCCGTTGCATCGGTGGCCTAGTTTTCATCACAAAAACTTAAAGACGTCTAATCGCGTCTCACGATGATGCACACGTGCAAAATGCACCATCAAAGCGCCACAGTGCGCCTCACAGCCCACTGCCACGCGTACGAGCGTGCGTGCGAGTGCGTGTGATCATTTCCCGTATGGTGCTTCACACCATACTCGGTGCACATGCATATACCTTAGCATACCACATAAGTATTAAAGTAAGTGGAGCTATTTTATTATATACTCACTTACTTTTCCAATTCCCTTCTATGTGGGATTCCTCCCTCTTTGCCTCTTCACCATCCTTTCATCATTTTGACACCAAAATGAACCAAAAAATGATACAATTTTTTGGAAAACACTAACATGTGTGTGTGTTGCAATGAAGATCATGATATCTATTTTTCTTATGACCATTTACAACACTGGCTAATTAAAAATCACCGATTTGTAAACGTAACAAATGTACGACCATGAGATAATTAGAACTTGTCATATATCTTGATCTGACCTTTACGGTTTAACCTATTGTTTCATATATTCTACGATAGTTGACTTTGATTAATTCAACAAGCAGAGTTCATTTATCCTACCAAAATTGCATTCAATTTATTGTTTATACCCAAAGTGTGTGTATTACCACCTAATGGTTTTTTGTGATTGTTTTTTTTTGTCATAACATCTTTAGTTTTCATCTTTCTGATGTAATTGAAGTTCCAATGTCAACTTTATCTTAGCTATCGTTGTGGATGAAATTCGGGACAATCGTGATTGGCTCGTGAATAGACCTGTGGAGCACAAATAATATCAATGGAAGTGTTAAGAGATTGTATGAGAGTATCTTTGGTTATTAGAATATAACTCTTAATTATCTTCCTCTTTCTTTATATAGGAGTGTGTTAAAGTTAGTTACTACTCCTTAAGGGGCAGTTACCAGACTTAATGGGTAATTACCACCCTCAATGGGAGAGGGAGAGAGTGGGAGAGTGTCACTTTCCATTACTCCAAGAAAGGTAGAGCAGCTTCTGGTCTTCTAGGATTGACACATGTCGCTCTCCCATAGGGCATGCATTTTACCCATATCATTTGCCCCATATTCCATGTTCTTTTGGGAAAGAATGTGGAAGTAGGATAGTTGTTTTCGCATCAAAATTTCGGTAGGGGGTGCTTCGTATCGGAGAATTTAATCCAAAAGTAGTATCTTTCACTCAATGGCAAAGTGGAGAAACATTTGGTTTGTTTCTTGGCCAAGTGAATGAAGATTTAAAGGCTTAAATAGCTCGTCTATTCAGGCAGACGAGTAGAGAGTTTACCCTTTGGAGGTATGTTTATCTGTTCAGCAAGACGAGTAGAGGCAGTGGCTAATCTGGTCTGCTCAGCTAGACGAGCAGAGTGTGATGATTGTGCTCGTCTATTCGGCTCGCAGATAGTGACGATTGAGCCTAACTCTACTTATCCATTGAGCTTAATGGAACTCGTCTGCTTAGTCTGGCGAGCAGAGAGACTTTGAGAGGCCTAAAGGAGCTTGTATGCTCATTCTGTCAAGCAGAGAGTTTAAAAGGCCTATAGGAGCTCTTCTGTTGAGTCTGAAAAGTAGAGAGTTTAAGAGGCCTAAAGGAGCTCATCTGCACGGTCTGGTGAGCAGAGAGTTTAAGAGCCCTATAGGAGCTCGTCTACATGGTCTGGTGAGCAGAGAGACTTTAAGAGGCCTAAAGGAGCTCGTCAGCTCGATTTGGTGAGCAGAAAGCCTTTAAGAGGCCTAAAGGAGCTCATCTGCTCAGTCTTGCCGAGGTTTTCATTGAGGGGTACAATGGTAAACTTGCACCCTGTCATGTTGATCAGTTGACGCCACGTGTTGTTTATCCCAATGGCTGTGAAATCTTAACCATTGAGTTTCTCTATATAAGGAGAATCCATCTTATTTCTCTTTACTTCATTTCATTTTGAGCGAGAGAGGGAACTACACTTGAGAGTGTTTTGGTGAATTCAAGAGCTCGTCGAAGGAGATCTCTAAGAGCTTGGTGTTCTTGAGCATGAAGAATATCTCCAGCCTCTTCAAGTAAGCTTCAAAACCCCTTACAACTCCTTTGAAATCCTTGTTTTTGATCTAAAAACATGTCAAATAAAGGTAGTGAACGTCTTTCTGAACTTAATGATGATGCAAATAGCATTACAGTAGAGAGGACTTTTGATCCTTTATTCTTTAAGATAAGAGTTCTTCCAGTTCCCTATCAAGAGCCACATGGGGATTCCTTGCTAAGTAAGTTTTGCCCAAGAAGGCTCAAAGTCCCAAACCGTTTGATGCTCATTCTCTTAGGAGTAGGCTGAGTGCTATGACCTCAAGATTTTGAGGGAGCACCGCGAGGTTCCTCAGACTAAACAGCTTAGGCTACCGAATGAAGGGGAGGGAGCCAACATGTGCACCATAAACAAAATAGCGGTCGATTCAGACATGTTTTACAATGTTTTAAGAGTTCCTATCCACCCTTTCTTCAGCAAATTGCTAAACATTTACAACCTTGCAGCTGACCAATTTTCCTTCATGCTTAGAGATTTATGTCCTTTTTCATCTATCAGTGTCACAAGCTCAGCTTGGAACCTAGAGTAAGGGCATTTAGATAGTTTTTAACCATATGTTCAATAACTAAGTAGGTGAGTTGGTACTTCTTGAGTTGGCATTCTAAAGCCAATAGCAATCTGTTTCCAAACCCCCTTCATCGAACCACATTGGAAGGATAGATTTTTGTTTGTCAGGCTTTCTAAGAGCTAAAGATCGAAGGTTCCTAACGAGTGGAACCCTGAGTGCGATACAAGGACTTGTAACGCTTTGAAGGAAAAAATATCTTTTTTAAAGCAAAAAGATATTTCTGACACCAATCTCTAGTATTGAGCGGCTTAATGGAGTCGAGCCCCTAGAATCCAAATATCCCTTGAGTAATGCTCAGCTTTGTGAGTGCAAAATCATCTTCTCCTTTAAAGGCCTGGATGAAAAGGTGGGCAAGCACGATCTTGGTAAATGCTCTTACAAGCATGTTCTCATCCTTTTATCTTCATAAACTGACACCTGGTTAATTTTGCAGAGAACATGTCTTATTGAGGATCCCATGGGGGCGATGACAGCCGAACGCAAGGAGACCCCCCTTTCCAATGCCCAAGGTGTTCTAGGAAACATAATTCCTGACAAGCTGTTGTTTATCATTGTAGAAGACGATGAAGTCCATGACTTTGACTTTGGAGCTCTCGTCTTCCAACCTTCATAGAAAAAAGTGGGGAGAGGATGTTGTACTTGGCTGAAGACTTCCAAGGACAAGTCTAAGGAGGCGCTAAGGAAGCGGAAGGTGCCAACAAAGGCTGGGCCTTCCTCCTCAGCTAGGTCAAACACGCCCCACTAGCCGGACTGGAGCTTGACAGTCGAGGAGTCTGTTTTTAAGCGTCCTCGCACGGCTTGGGAGTGGTCGAGCAAGGCGATCATTCCTATGGACTGGATCACTTTGTTTGGGTGTGATGTATATGCCAATATGCCACAACCAATGACATGGTCCAACTGGTTTCTTAGGTGAATATCATACTTATATTTGAAAAGTTTTGCTTGAATATTTCTTATTTCTTTCTTTCTGCAGGCTCTTGCCCAAGTCCAAATCAGAGTAGAGAAGTTGATTGTTGCTGATAAGGTTTTGGACGAGGAAAGGAAGAGGGTCCACATCAAGAATAATTTCTGTAAGGAAGCTGAGAAGAAGTTTTTGGATCTGGAGAAGATGGTAGAATGGCTATAGCATTCTAACACTGAGCTGACTGTGCAAGTGGAGTAGTAGGAGGTAGAGAATGGGAAGATTGCTGCTCAGGTTGTCCAAGTCGTCAAGAAATCTCATGCATATATCGAGCAGAGATTTTTAGACTCAAAGAGGGTCCTTGTGTACCGCTATAATAAGTGCAAATAGGATATTGCCAAAGATCATCATGGGTTGGACTTTAGCATCTACGAGCATATGTTTGCTCGTGAGGTAGCTTTAAAGGAAACCGCACGACGGAGGACTCGGAGGCTCGTAAAGCTACTACGCATGCTGCACAAGTGCTTTCGCACCCAAGTCCTTCAGCTAGTCCACGCTTGAGAACACCAAGTGCATCAGGGAAGCAGCTCCATGCTAAAGCTGAAGGATTATGCTAGAGCACTGGTCAATAGGTGCCGGGGGGTAAGCCGATCAACACGCGGAGACTTAGTTAGTTTGGTTTTAAGTCTCTTTTGTACGTGGCCTTGAAGCTCACCTCTGTAGTGCTTATGTTTGTTGAATGGAATCAAGGCATTTGCAAAGTCGTTTTATTTATTAACATGCCAGAAAGGCGATTACATTGATATGCCATATAAAGCTAACTAGAACTTGCCAAACATTTTAAAACTAAAATAAGAAGTTGCTAAGTCTAAGATTGCTTCTAGGATTGAGCAAGATGTCCGAGTAATAGAGAGAGATGGCCTCAACCTTGGTTTTTCTCATGAGTAGTAGCATCTTAGGTTGGTCACATTCCAGGTCCTTAGGATGGCTTTGCAATTCAAGTCTTTTAAGTGGTAGGAGCCTGGTCTGCCCAACTTCGTTTTATGTAAGGGCTTTCCCAAGTGGGTGTCAACTTGCCTATGGTATCTTTGGAGGCCAAGGCTTCCACTCGACGAAGAAAAAAGTCGCCAATGCAAAAAGCACGAGGGCAAATACGCTGATCATAGAACTTTGTAGCCTTATGTTTGTAAGAGGCAAGCCGAACCTGTGCTTGTTCTCTGCCTTCATCTAACAGATCTAGGTTGGCTCAAAGGGCCTCATCATTTCCCGAAAGGTCATATGCTGTCAGCCAGAGAGATGGCAGGTCGACCTCAGTAGGAATAAGTGCCTCTGTTCCAAAATCTAAATTAGAGGGAATTTCACCCATGGGGTTCTCGTCATGCCCAAAGGATCTTGAGGAGTTCATCTACCCGAAGGCTCTTAGCTCTGTCCAGCTTTTCTTGATGCCTTGAAGGAAAGTTCGATTCGTGACCTCTATTTGCCCGTTCGTCTATGGATGTACAACTTAGGTGAAGTTTTGTTCAATCGATAAATTAGCACATAATGCTCTAAAGTTAGGGTTATTGAATTGCTTTCCATTATCAGTGATGAGCACATGAAAAATGCTGAACCGATAGATTACTACTTTCCAAAATATGTTTCACACTTTTTTTTCTATGATGGTGGCCAATGGTTTTGCCTCTACCCATTTGGTGAAGTAATCAATTGCGACGATCAAGAACTTATGCTGGATAGAAACTGGGGGGAATGGACGTACAATACCCATTCCCCATATCGAGAAGGGTGTGGGACTGCTCAGTGAAGCCAATAAGGTCAGCACCTGTTGGGGGATTGAAAAGAAGTGTTGGCATGAATCACATCGCTTTGTGTAATCGAAAGCATATTGCTTCATAGTTGCCAATAATACCCTTGGCGGAGGACCCTGTGTGCTAATGCTTGCCTTTTGGGTATTGACCGCAAATGCCTTCACGTACTTCTCTGAGGGCGTACTCAGCCTCGGTCAGGGTATGGAATCAAAGATAACAAAATGTGGATGAACGCTTTTAAAGTAGGTCCTTCATGATGGCCTATCGAGCCGACCGGCTTATGATGCTTTTGGCTTACTTCCGGTTGTAAGGTAAGGTGTCATCTTAAAGGTAGGCCTTTATGGGATCCATCCATGAGGGTTTGTGCATGATGTCCATCACCTCATGTTTGGTAATGCTTGGCTCATGTAAGAGCTCCAAATTTATGCTGCGACCAAATCTTAATGGGTCAATGGAAGCTAGTCGAGATAGGGTGTCGGACGAGGCATTATCCTCTCGGATGATTTCAGTAATTTGGAAACTTATGAAGGATCTCGCAAGTTCTTTGGCCTTGTGTAGGTACTCGGCCATCTTTGTATCACGTGCTTCGTACTCTCTTGATAGTTGCTTTACCACGAGCTAGGAGTCACTGTATGCATGAAGAGACCCTTCTCACATGGCATGGGCCAAATGCATGCCTGTTATCAAGGCTTTGTATTTTACCTCATTATTTGAAGAAGTTAAGTTAGAGCGAAGGGCGTACTCAATGGCGAGGCCATCCGGCCCCTTGAGGATTAGCCTTGCTCTACTTTCACTCGCATTCGAGGAGCTGTCTACGATAACGGTCCATTAAAAGAAATTCTTTTTTTGAACTTGGTGAGGTGGAACTTTATCTTTGATGGGCAGAGTGCAATGAACAATGAAGTCGGCCAAAGCTTGGCCCTTGAGGGAAGGGCGAGGCTTATATTGTATGTCAAACTCCCCAAGTTCGTCGGACCATGGTACCAGTCGGCCAAATAGGTCTGGCTTGTGCAATATCCACTAAAGCAGCTTGTTAGTTAGCACAATGATCGAGTGTGCCTGGAAGTATGGCAGAGCTTTTGAGTAATAATGAGAAACACGAAAACGAGCTTCTCTTTGTTTGGATAGCAAAGCTTAGCTCCCTAAAAGACCTTACTGACTTAATAAATAGGGAGCTGCTTGTCGTCCAATTCACGAATGAGGACAGCACTGACTGCAACCTCGGCCACTACTAAGTAGAGATACAACGCCTCTTCTATGATCGGCTTGGAGAACAGAGGTGGTGATGATAGATAATCCTTCAAAGCTTCAAAGGAAGCTTGGCACTTGGTCGTCCATTCAAATTTCTTTATATTCTTCAAGGCTTGAAGAATGAAAGACAACATTTGGCTAATTTAGAGAGGAATAAGCTAAGCAAGGCTATTCGACCTGTTGACACCTGCACGTCCTTCACGCTCCTCAGTGCTTCCATATCTTATATGGCTTTGATCTTTTCGACGTTGGCTTCAATGCTTGTATACAAGATTATGAACCCGAAGAACTTCCCTGATGAGACTCCAAAGGCATATTTTGCCCCGTGGAGGCACATGTGATACTTGCGTAGGAGTGCGAAACATTCCTTAAGGTTAGCAATGTGATCTTCCGTGCGCAAGCTTTTGACGAGCATGTCATCAACATAGACTTCCATATTTTTTCCAATCAGGGGCTTAAAAATCTTATCGATTATCCTCTGATATGTGGCTCTGACGTTCTTTAAACTGAATGAGATGACATTGTAGCAAAACAGGCTTTGGTCTGTGATGCCAGGGAAAGTGGGTTCGTGCCTACATGGAGGTGCCACAAAGGCTGCAGTCCGAGTCAACTTCCAAGTGTGCAAAATGAGAGACAGCAAGGACGGAGTAAGGGCTGAGGGCAAGGCTCCCCAGACAGGCCGCGAGGGCTGGCAGTGCTGCGCAGGCAAGGTAAAGGCGAATAGAGCCAGCGACCGACAGTCCACGTTAAGGTTAACATCAAGGGTGCAGCGTCAAGAGTCCGATGTCAGGTGTCCAAATGTATCTCTCTCTAGAAGTCCAGAGAGAATGAGTTTTAGAGAGAAAGTAAAAATGACAAATGAGAGAGAGAGTCCTCTTTTCTTAATGAAATCCAAGGTCCCCTATTTATAGGGAAAAGTGTGCCGGTGTCATCAATGTGTCACCAGCTGACACGTGTCACCCCTGGGAATGACACGTCACCAGGGGGTCCACAAATATCGGTTCTCCGTTGGACTGCCAGTTCCCGAATTCACACTGCCTTGCCCCACACAGCATCTCTCTACCTGTCTGAGAAGACTAAAAACACCATGACGGCGTGATCAGAGTAAGCCCATTGCCCCAGCCACCAGTCCAAGCCCTTACTGAATCCCATAAGCCTGGCAGCGGTGGGGAAGACCTGACGCCCAGCTGCCAGGTAGACTAGGCGTGTTGCCCTCCGAAGACCTGCTCCCGTCTCGGAATGACCCGGGGGTCATAGTCCCTAGGGGTGCCGACACGAGCCCCTAGTACCGGAACACGTAGGCCAATCACGAAGACACCCTGGCGGAGATAGCGTCCCAGAGGAGTCGCCTATCTCGCGGGTGAGTCCTTGTGCCGGAGCACTCAGAGTACGTCAAGGTAGCATCCTATAGGAGCTGTCTACCTGACGGGCCAGGTAGCATCCCGGAGGAGCCGTCTACCTGGCGGAAGGGGAGTTGGAGAGCTTCCTGACGGAGATAGTGTCCCAGAGGAGTCGCCTATTCTGTAGGCCGAGGTAGCATCCCGGAGGAGCCGTCTACCTGGCCGGCCAAGGTAGCATCCCGGAGGAGCCGTCTACCTGGCGGAAGAGGAGTTGAAGAGCTCCCTGGCAGAGATAGTGTCCCAGAGGAGTTGCCTATCCCCGCGGGTGAGTCCTTGTGCCGGAGCACTCGGAGCGCGTCAAGGTAGCATCCCGGAGGAGCCGTCTACCCGACTGGCCAAGGTAGCATCCTGGAGGAGCCGTCTACCTGGCGGAAGGGGGAAGAGCTCCCTGGCAGAGATAGTGTCCCGGAGGAGTCGCCTATCCCCGCGGTGAGTCCTTGTGCCGGAGCACTCAGAGCGCGTCAAGGTAGTATCCTGGAGGAGCCATCTACCTGATGGGCCAGGTAGCATCCCGGAGGAGCCGTCTACCTGGCGGAAGGGGAGTTGAAGAGCTCCCTGGCGGAGATAGTGTCCCGGAGGAGTCGCATATCCCCACAGGATGTTGCACACTCCGGAGAGTGGGTCGAAACATGTTCCACGACCAAGGCAAGATGCGCATGGTGTGGTGAAAGATTGACCGATGCAAGGAGCATGGTAGTGTGACAAAGAGCCAGGGGGCACGACTGTATCAGTGGAGCGGCGCATGGGCGCGACAGAGTGAGTGAGGTGTCGGGGGCACGTAGTGTGACAGGGAGTGCCAGGGGGGCACGACTGTATCAGTGGAGCGGCGCATGGACGCGATGGATTGAGTGAGGTGACGGGGGCACGTCTGTGTTAGTGGCGCAGTGCATGGGCGCGACGGAGTGCATATGGTGCCGAGGGCACTGTAGAGTGACAGAGAGCCTGGGGGCACGGCTGTATCAGCAGCGCGGCGCACGGGCACTGCGGAGCGAGTGAGGTGCCGGGGGCACTGTAGTGTGATAGGGAGCGCCAGGGGGGTGCGACTGTATCAGTGGAGCGGCGCATGGGCGCAACGGAGTGAGTGAGGTGCCGGGGGCACGTCTGTGTTAGTGGCGCGGTGCATGGGCGCGACGGAGTGCATATGGTGTCAAGGGCACTGTAGAGTGACAGAGAGCCGGGGGCATGGCTGTATCAGCAGCGTGGTGCACGGGCACAGCGGAGTGACTTCCGAGCGACGGGGGTCGCGGAGTGACGTCCGAGCAAGGGGTCGTTGCGTGGATGGCGCTCGACCGTGAGCGATGGTCGTCATGGCGACAGAGCGGCCACAAGCGACGGTCGTCGTGACTACGAGTGACCGTCATCGCGGCGACAAAGTATGGCCGAGAGCGATGGTCGTCGCGACTACGGCGGAGCGCGGCCACGAGCGACGGTCGTCGTGGCGGAGCACGGAGCGACGGTCGTCACGACTACGGCGAAGCGCAGCCGCGAGCGATGATCGTCATGGCAACAGAGCACGGCGAGCAACGGTCGTCGTGACTATGGCGGAGCACGAGCGACGGTCAGCGACGCGGTCGCATGACGCGACTACGGCGGAGCACGGTCACGAGCGACGGTCGTCGGTCATCAAGGCAGGAGGCCGACCCCATGGCCGACGGTGGCCGATCCCCTCAAGGTGGTCGACCCCATAAGGTGGCCGACCCCCAAGGTGGAAGGCACGCCAAGGTTGCTTCACGAGCAGTTCGCGTGACTTGAGCATGCGTTGTTTTGACCTGCTCTTGAGCATTGAAAATTTGACCGTTGAATGTGCCGACGTGTCATGAAAATTGGACCCCCAATGGGCCTATAGGTGCGACCAGAATAGGTTGGGAACAGTCTGTCATGAAGGCCATTTTTTTCCATATTATCTTCATGCATCTGGATCTGGTTGTAGCCGGAGAAGGTGTCCATGAAGCTTAAGAGTTTGTGTCTGGACGAGGCATTAATCAGAGTATCAATGCATGGTAGAGGTTAGTTATCTTTGGGCATGCTTTGTTCAAATTGGTGTAATCAATGATATGCGCCATTTACAGGTGCCTGGTTTCAGTACGATGACAACGTTGGCCACCAGTCGGGATGGTCAATCTCCTTAATGAAGTCAGTTTCCAAGAGCTTATCCACTTCTTTTTTTATTATCGCCTATTGTTGGGGTGCAAAGGGACACTTTTTTTGTTGGGGTCTATCAAAAAGTGATGAACTGTTATAGAAGGGTCTATCCAGCATGTCTTATGTGCTTTATGTGAAGACGTCTACATTAGAATGAAGGAAAAAGGTCAGGCGACTGCGAAGTGTGGGCTCCATTGTGGAGCCGATTCGCAACTGATGATCCTCGTCTCCTTCTTCTAACATATGGAGATAAGTTCTTCGAAGGGCTCTACACGCTTCATATTTTGTTCATCTTGTTGGTTTTCAATGGCCAATGTCTCTTCAGCTTTGCAAGATGCTAGGTAGCACTTACGAGCCAATGTCTGGTCTCTCCTTACTGTGCCGACTCCATTTGGCACGGGGAACTTCATGCCTAAATGAAAAGTTGAAGTGATCGCTTGTAACTTATTGAGCCCGGTTCGTCCGAGTATAGCGTTATAGGACGACTTGACTTTGACTATGAGGAAGTTAATAGTCTGTATTGCTTGGAAGGGCGCAGTACAGGCAATGAGCGTAAGTGGGATGACTGTCAACCGATGTGGATGCTCCTGAGAAGCCATATAAGGGCAAGGAGACCAGTTTCACTCGGTTCTTTAAAATCTCCATCTTAAGAATGCGTCCTCAAGGAAGATGTCGGTTGAGCTCCCTGTGTCTACCAGGATTTGCTTAACATTGTACGCATCGATTTGTAGGGTGATGACCGGAGCATCATTGTGAGGTAAGATTATGCCCTCCAGATCTAAGTCATCAAAGCCTAGTGAGATTGATGTTTTTGCTCGTTTGACAGGGCCTTGAGTTAGGTTGACCTGTCGAGCATAGGCTTTATGAGAGGGTTTAGATAATCCTCTTGCCCTCGTCCCCCCAGAGATGATGTTAATCACTGGTGGATCTCTTGGGGGTGCCTTCTCTTACTTCCTCTTATTTCTTCCCCTATTTCTACCATGTTACCGGTTGTTCATTTTAATGAACTATTTTAGATGACCTTTGGCTATGAGGTTCTCTATTTCACGCTGAAGAAGCTTAGAATCCTCCATCGTGTGATTGTGATCCTTGTGGAAGTGGTAGTAAAGTTAAGGATCTCTCTTCTCGGCCGGCATCCTCATAGGTTTGGGCCATTTAATGATATTCTAGCCCTTGATCTGATTGAGGATATGCTCATGGGAGGCGTTAAGAGGAGTGAATGGATCCTAGAATGGTGCCCGTGAACACTTCAATGTACTTTTCCACTCTGTCGATGAGGTTTCCATGTTCTCCGCGAGGTGTTTGTTTAGCAAGAAAAGCAATGGTGTTCCCGACCTAATGCCCCTAGCCATGGCAGCGAAGGTCACCCCAAGATCTAAGTGATCAATAAGGAGCTTCTCTGCATTGAAGCGCACACAGTAGGACTTTAGGGACTCATTAGGTTCTTGTACTATGCGAAAAAAAGGGCTAAGGAGTTCTTTTGTTGCACTTGGCTCGTCAAAAAATTGCCACAGAAGGATTCGGCTAGTTGGGCCCAGCAGGAAATAGAATGGGGTGGTATGTGTTGGAATCACACATGAGCTACACCTTTCAAAGTCACTGGGAGAATTCGGCAAATAATCTGATCAGGGATGAGATGTAGATTCATGCACGAGGTAAAACGAGCTAGATGTTCAATGGGGTTTTCCATGCCGTCGTGTGTCTCGTATGGGGGCATCTTAAAATTTGCCAGTGTAAGGAAGAGGTCTATCTCCTCTATGAAGGGTTACTCGACGATGACTGGAGCAATAGTATATCGCTCAGAGTGGTGGTCCTTGGATTTTACAGGAACATCCCACCAAGCAGAGTGGGCTTCATAATAGCTATATTCTGGCCTCTTGTGCCGGGGATTGCGACATTCATCATTAGAGTGCTCACCCTCAGCCTGGTCAACATGATGAGGTTGATCTTCTTTATTTGGATTTATGAAACCTTCATGTCCTGGGGGAATGTGGGACATTGATGGACCAAATGTCTCTGGGTGGCAGTGATGCGTTTTGCATTAAAGGGTCTCAAAAGCTCAATAATGGCTTGCAGCCTTTCGACGGATTTTTGCATCGTCTTGATAATGGCTAGCAAGTTAGCCTGGTCGGGGTGGCTGGTGACATTGCAAAGGTACCGACAGCAGTGGTTACATTGACGGTTTGGGGTTCAGACAGGATGGAGACCCAGAACAGAGTATGAAGAACGGGATTCACCGATGGAGGTGGTGGCGGTATCACGTTTAGGGCGCTGGCAATGGCCTTGTCACGGCTGGCAGGTAGCAGTCGAGTGACTCCTCCACGAACTAGATCTCGAAGCAAGCTTGAACATGATTCTGAAGCGGTCTCACCATTGAGGTTCATTTGGTGATTCAACTCATGTGGACTGAGATTTTGAGCCAAATATTTGTTACACAAGACTTCGATCCCACAAATGGCGCCAAAATGTTATGGCCAAAATTCAGGTCAATCACGATTGGCTCGTGAACAGACCTGCAAAGCCAAACAACACGAATGACTCGCAGGAAAGGTTTTCAGCTGAGAATCTCAGATGCTAAAGTCAGTGAAAGTGTTGATAGATTGTATGAAAGTATCTTGGGTTATTAGAACATACCTCTCAATTGTCTTCCTCTTTTTTTATAGAAGTGTGTTAAAGAGTTAGTTACTACTTGTTCATACCCTATTCTGGTCGCACCCCAGGACCCGCTAAGGGACCCACTTTGCACGACACATCACCCAGTCAGCGGTCAACTTTTCAACGCTCGAGGGCCGGTCAAAGCAACGCATGCTCAAGTCACGTGAACCATTCGTGAAGCGACCTCGGCGTGCCTTCCACCTTGGGGGTCGGCCACCCCAAGGGGTCGGCCTCCCTTGGGGGGTCGGCCACCACAAGGGGTCGGCCACCCCAGGGGGTCGGCCACCCTTGGGGGTCGGCCACCCCAGGGGGTCGGCCACCCTTGGGGGTCGGCCACCCCAAGGGGTCGGCCTCCCTTGGGGGTCGGCCACCTGCCTTGAATACCGACGCCGTCACCTTTGATCGTGTTCCGTTGTCACGACGACCGTCGCTCGCGGCCGCGCTCCACCATAGTCACGACGACCGTCGCTCGCGGCCGCGCTCCGCCATAGTCGCGACGACCGTCGCTCTCGGCCGTGCTCCTTCGTCGCGATGACCGTCGCTCGTAGTCTCGATGACCGTCACTTGTGGCCGCTCTGTCGCCATGACAACCGTCGCTCACGGTCGCGCGCCATCCACGCAACGACCCTTGTCGCTCGGAGATCACTCTGCGACCCTCGTCGCCCGCACTCAACCGCGCCCCATGCGCTGCAATCATGTTATATGCTTACGGGATAGGCTACTCCTCCAGGACACTATCTCCGCCAGGGTGCCTGCGTGACTGGCCTACGTGCTCTGGCACTGGGGGCTCGCGTCGGCACCCCTAAGGACTATGACCCCCGGGTCACTCCGAGATGGGAGCAGGTCTTCGGAAGGGCATCTTGCCTAGTCCACCTGGCAGCTGGGCGTCGGGTCTTCCCCACCGCTGCCAGGCCTGTGGGATTCAGTAAGGGCTTGGACTGGAGGCTGGGGCAACGGGCTACTCTGACCATGCTACCGCGGCATGATCAGTCTCCTCAGACAGGCAGAGAGATGTCGCAAGGGCAGGGCAGCACGAACTTAGGGACCGGCAGTCCAACGGAGGGTCAGTGCTTTGGCCCCCTGGCGACGTGTCGTTCCCAGGGGGTGACACATGTCAACTTATGACACATGCACATTTTTGCCTATAAATAGTGGACTTTGGAGCTTTTTCAAGGATCTTTCTCTCATTTGGACTTTTCACTTTCTCTCTCTAAAACGACATTCTCTCTGGAATTCTAGTGAGAGAAACACACTTGGACTCCCGTCTACGGACCCTTGACGCTGCACCCTTGTCACGGACTGTAGACTGTCGGTCCTGTTCATCGTCACCCTGCCTGCGCAGCGCTGCCAGCCCTCACGACCTGTCTGGGGAGCCTTGCCCTCGGCCCTTACGCCGTCCTTGCTGTCTCCCGCGTTGCCTACCTGGAAGCTGACTCAGACCGCATCCTTTGTGGCACCTCCACGTAGCATCGAACCATTTTCGGCATCATCATTTTGGCGACTCCGCTGGGGAGGTGAGCATCGTATTGCGGTTTGCACACCTTCCGGACTTAGGCATTATGCCTGTGCAACGGAGAGCTACCAGGGCAACCAGCCAAGGACCCAACCCCGCCATGCAAGAACACCACCTCGGTGATCAGGAAGAGACTAGCGCCACGCGGCTCCAAGACCAGCTGCCAACCACTACCCCCGACGTGCAAGTGCTCGTAAATGCAGCCATCCAGCAACTCACTCCAACCATCACCACTCTGCAAGATTCACAGACCACTCTACTAGCCGCCATTATGGAGATGCAAAAATCCATACAAGCCCTGGCCTCACAGCAGGCCGCTCCATCAATCCAGCCTTCAGGACCGGGGCCAGCTTTCGACGTCGCCCCGGCCCCAGTGTCGCGACTACCGCCGCCTTGGATATCCAGACCCTTGGCGGTAGGGCTCGCAACACCCTCGCTACCAGTAGCCGACATATCTCCTTCTGCAGTGCCGCCCCGCAAGCTACACACGGATCTCGGGCCAGTCTTGCAGCAGATTCTCCCCGCTGTCACACCATCTCATCCGATGCCGGCAAGAAGCTCCTCCGAAACGCATGACTCCATCGAGATGGAACCTAATCCCTATCCAATTGAGCAACACCAAACCCCCGGCCAAGTGATAGACATGTCTCGCCAACCCACACTTGCCCCTGCACAGCTGCCCTTGCCAGCACCTGCACTATACCAACCCTCCCATGTCCCCGTTCATCAAGCCGTGCCATCTGGGGGCTCGGGGGCTCGCGACGCACCAGGCGGTCATCACCCCTTGACCGGCAATGAGGCACCATCCTCCAACTATGTCACTCGGTCAGATTTGGAAGCCCTTGTCCGTCGCCTGTCGAGGAATTCCGAGCCGGACTCCTCAACCCGTCTAACCGGACACGCCCGTACGCCAATGATATCGCCATCGCACCCTACCCCCTCAAGTACAAGCAACCAAACTTTGTGCTCTTCAACGGACGTGAGGGAAACGCCCGTGAACATCTAACAAGGTTCGCAGGCTCCTTGGAGCAGTATGGTACAGGAGGCAGCTTAAAGTTGAGAGAATTCCACAAATCCCTTACAGGCTTGGCTTACACTTGGTATCACCAGATCCCCGCAGGGACCGTCCACACCTGGAACGACATGGTCCAGCTGTTCTTAGACAAGTTTCATTACGAGACCGAGCGCGTGACTATCGTTGATATTGCTGGCATTCGCCAGAACCAGGGAGAAGACTTGAATAAATATGTGCATCGTTTTCATCTCAAGTGCCTTGAGTGCACAGATTTCAGCAAAGACGAAACGTTGGTTCCCATATGCATCAAAAATATGATTGACGTCTACCGAGTGCATATCGAGAACCTACAGTTAAGGTCATGGGGACACCTCAAGGAGACAGCCCGACGAACTTACGAGACAGTTGGTCCTGTCAAGTCATGGAAGCCTCGACCGCAAAGTACGCTGTTGGCCTCAGCAGATACACCTATCACTCAGCGTAGCAACAACAACAACAACTATGCAGGCTTCAAGCGTCAGCTTCCAGATGTGGACCAAGGCTCCGACAAGCGAAGGCAACAAAGGCCTGCACCTGACTATCCCTGTGATCTGAATACAGTGAAGGAACTCTTGGCGGAATGGGTGGCGCATGACAAAAATTTCCAACTGCCACCAATGCGGACCAACATCACAGACGAAGAAAAGGCCAGGCCCACCTACTGTCCTTTCCATCGAGCCCTTGGCCATCCGCTCAAAGATTGCAATGCACTGCGAACCATCTTTGCAAGGAAGGTAGCGTCGGGCGACCTGCAGCTACGGAAGAACAACGATGTGCGCAAAGATCCCTACCCACCGCATCGCAACAATAGGGAGCACCAGGCCCTTATGGCTGTCACTGACCATGTCGAGCCTGTAATCCACGAAGCCCCGGCAGAGCCCACACTGACCCTCGTGCCTCCTCCAGCTAAGCAGTCGATGCCTTCCTTTCGACAGATGACGAAGATCAAAAGTTTTTTTGATGAAATGGGGTTTTCACCCGCCGCCCGGACTTATCTTTCCAATTGCCTGCTCGAGGTCACCACCGGCCTCGGTCCCGAATGCTTCGCCGTCCAGGCTGAATTACGTCACATCCCCTCCACGGCCTTAGTCTTCTCGGATGAAGACTCGCCGCCGGTCGAGCATCACAATCGGCCGCTGTTTTTAGAGTGTACTGTTAATGGCACGGGCTTCCGTCGTGCCTTGGTTGATTGCGGCGCCTCGATCAACATCATACCTCTCATCACCCTGCAACAGGCCGGCATTCCCCCAAGGAAAATCATCCGTGACCCCGTCAAGATTACCGGCTTTGGACAGGGTCCTCAGTCGACCCTCGGCCATATCACTGTCGACCTCATGGTCGGAACTGTCCGTCGCGACACTACTTTTCACGTAATAGACAGCGAGTCTGCCTTTCACCTCCTGCTCGGGCGACCATGGATCCATGTCAACAAGGCCGTTCCCTCAACATACCACCAATGTGTGAAGCTGGTAGCCGGTTCTACGGGACATGAGGTAGCAATGACAATCCCTGCAACCAAAGCCCCCTTTGAATGCGCCGAGTCTTATTTCGCCGAGGCCTCCTTCTTCACTAATTTCGCCGAGGATGGTGAGAATGCTACTCATGTACATTCTACCAGGCTGCCGACCTGGGATGAGCTGTGCGGGGACAAGCTTCCCAAGGCCAAAACCGAGAGAAGTAACAAGAATAATGGGTCAACCCCACCGCTTCCGCCTGCTGCCACGACCAATTCCCCCCTTCTTCCCCCAAGTCCAAGAAGCAAAAGGCTGAGCCGGCCTTTCAACGTATCGTCAAGGACGGCAAGATCATCTATCAATTATGACGGTATGCAGGGGCTCCAGGCGGTCCCTCATCAGACCCCCTCGACCCCGACCCCCTTGGAGAGACTGAATGGTGCCGCACGGCCGAGCATTGCCAGCCAGATCCTGACCTCACCCCCGGCGCGGCACCACCTTGCTATGAGGACGGCCCTCGACCACAGGCTGAAGATATTGAAGAAATCAACCTGGCCGACCCGGGCGAAGAACCGCGGCACACCTACATTGGCACAAAACTCGCCCCCGGCCGAAGAGAGGAATTGGTTTCCCTCCTGCACGAGTATCGTGATGTCTTGGCATGGAGCTACAATGAGATGCCCGGACTGGATCCTGCCTTAGTCACACACCATCTCAACATTGCTACCGGATCCATCCCTAGCCGACAACACCCGCGGACATTCCGCCCCGAGCTCGAATTGAAAATCAAGCAAGAGATTGAACGCCTCCTGCAGGCAGGCTTCATCGAACCTATCACTCACCCTATTTGGCTGGCTAATGTCGTCCCTGTACAAAAGAAAAATGGCCAAGTCCGCGTCTGTATTGACTTTCGGGACTTGAATAAGGCGTGCCCCAAGGACGAGTTTCCACTACCCAATATCGACATGCTTACGGAGGCCGCCGCCGGATATGAAACTTTATCTTTCATGGATGGGTTCGCAGGTTATAATCAGATTCGCATGAACCCCGACGACAGCGCCAAGACAGCCTTCCGCACTCCTATGGGTAATTTTTGTTGGAAAGTTATGCCTTTCGGCCTCAAGAATGCGGGTGCTACGTATCAAAGGGCTATGACAGCAATATTCCATGACATGATACACCGTACTGTGGAAGACTATGTCGACGATCTTATTATCAAATCCAGGAAGGAAAGTGATCACCTCACCGACCTTCAAGCGGTCTTTGATCGTTGCCGCCAGTATAACATGCGGATGAATCCATTGAAATGTGCCTTCGGCGTCTCCTCCGGCAAGTTCCTCGGCTTCTTGGTCAGTCGACAGGGCATCGACGTTGACCCCTCGAAAGCAGCCTCCATCCAAGAAATGCCCTCCCCCAAGAACACAAAGCAACTGAAGAGCTTCCTCGGCAAGGTCTCTTACCTCCGACGCTTCATACCCGCACTGGCCGAGCTCATTACGCCATTTCAACACTTGACGCGTAAAAGCGCACCATGGAATTGGGGCGCGCCCCAACGGCAAGCATTTGAACAGATTAAGGCGGTCCTCATGTCACCGCAAACCATGGTCGTACCACAACGGGGCATCCCACTCCTACTCTACCTGACTTCCACACCCAGATCCATCGGGGCTTTGCTTGCCCAAGAAGTCGAAGGTGTCGAGCGTCCTGTTTATTACCTCAGTAGAGTGATCAGGGGCCCGAAGCCAACTACTCCGAGCTCGAGAAACACTGTCTAGCCTTGGTGTACGCCTCACAGAAGTTCAGACATTACTTTCTGGCGCACCAGATCACACTCGTCACCAAGGCTGACCCACTCCGTTACATGCTTACGCGTCCCGCCCTGTCTGGTCGACTCACCCGGTGGTTGCTGCTATTGGCCGAATTCGGTTTATCTATCAAGAATCCTACAGCTCTGCGGAGCCAAGCACTTGCAGACCTCCTGGCCTTCTTCCCACGCCAACAATGTGAACCGATATCGGATCAACTGCCTGGGGAGGAGACAGCCCTGATCACCGACATCGATGAACTGTGGACGCTTGAATTCGACGGCTCTGCCACTAGCAAAGGTCCCAATGGCACACCCCTCCGGCAAGGGGGTGCCGGCATAGTCCTCCGGGCACCAGACGGTGTTACCACTTCATTATCTTTCAAACTTGCATTCCCGGTGTCTAACAACGAAGCTGAATACGAGGCACTTGTCATTGGCCTCATGATCGCCGTCAGTATGGGGGCTAAGGCGCTGTGTGTGAAAGGAGATTCAAATTTGGTCATGAAGCAGGCGGACGGGGAGTTCGCGGTCAAAGAACCAGCCTTGGCACCTTATCGTGCCTTGGTGCAACACTTGGAAGGAAGACTCGGTCATGTCCAGTATGAACATCACAATAGGTGCCACAACAGACATGCGGACAGCTTGGCCACGATCGCGTCAAAGATAGAGGTCGATGGTGAACAACGGATGCTAACCATCGTCAAGAGAATGGAACCATGCACAGCACTGAACCTAGTCCCGAGGGACGTTACTGCGGACGATTGGAGGCAACCGATTATCGACAAACTTAAAGCGCCATCTCTTGCTCATGCCTCCACCCTTACAGACTTTTCAATGATGGGAGATGTCTTATACAGGCGGTGTCCCGGAGGCACTCTAGCCAGATGTTTGGCACCGGAAGAGGCAAAGCACAAATTACAGCTCGGCCACCAGAAGTGTTGTGGCCTCGACGGTCCCCCTCTATATCGTCGCCTCCAGCGTATGGGCCTATATTGGCCATCCATGGCCAAGGACGCCTCGGATATACAAAAGGATTGTCCCGAGTGCTTGTATGCACCCGACGGTGCAGAAGCTCTTGTCATTGACATCGAGGGTGACTGGCGCCAGCCTTTCATCCAGTATTTATCCCACGGGATTCTACCACCTGACCGCGGCTCAGCACGATCCATCAAGCGCAAGGCAGTCAAGTATTTTGTGACGGAAGGCGAGTTGTTTCGCAAGGGATTTTCGGGACGCACCCTGCGATGCTTGCAGGGTGCCCAAGTGGTCAAGGTCATTAACGAAGTACACAATGGTGATTGTGGTGAACATCAAGGCTCCCAGAAGCTGTATGCAGAATTACTAAGATTGGGGTATTATTGGCCGACTATGGAATCCGACTCCATCTCGCATGTCCGACGCTGCCAACCCTGCCAGCGGCACGCCGACAGGATACACACGCCAGCATCCGACTTGCACATGATCTCAGCACCGTGGCCATTTCATTCTTGGGCCCTCGACCTCATCGGCCCCATCCACCCGCCGTCCAGACGCCATTCATGGATCATGGTTGCTACTGAACGCTTCACGAAGTGGGTTGAAGCCGTACCTCTGCGGAGAGCCACGGGAGGTGCCGTTTCTAACTTCTTACGTGACGTCATCTGTCGTTTCGGCATCCCTCGATGTATTATATCTGACAATGGCACCCCATTCATTAACCGAGAGGTTCGAGCTCTCATGGAAGGGTACAACATCAGCCATGCCACATCAACTCCCTATTACCCGCAAGGTAATGGTCAAGCTGAAGCTTCCAACAAGACTTTGCTACGAGTATTATCGCGAATGGTGCATGACGCCGACCGGTCGTGGTCCGAACAACTGAATCTGGCACTCTGGGCCTACAGAACATCCCTGCACACAGCGACAAAGGCCACGCCCTTCTCTCTCGTCTACGGGGACGAGTGCGTGGTACCTGCCGAGATCGCAGAACCATCGGCTCGACTTTCCTAAGCAGCGGTCTCGGAAATGAAGCAGCCCGGCTGGCGGCACTTGACGGCCTCGACGAACGACGAGCCACGGCCCTGCGCCGCATGAAGAAGTATCATGAGCAGCTCACGAAAGCTTATGGGAAGACCGTCAAGCCACGTTCATTTATCGAGGGTGACCTTGTTCTTCAAGCCGCCAAGCATGTGCGGGCCAACATGTCAGCTCCTAAATTCACGCCAAACTGGGAGGGCCCTTTCACGGTGCACGAAGCCCGCACTAATGGCTCGTACCTCCTGCTCAACCACGACGACGGTCAGGTCTCGGCCCCCATCAACGGCCGCTACCTGAAGAAGTATTATGTTTAGTCACGACAATGTTCCCCCAGCCCTATCCGCCCGCGTCATAGTACGCGCTCTCATAGCATTTTTGTACATGCGACATTGCTTACAGACTTGTAATTTTTTTGTTGATCTGTATAGCGTTCTACACTACTCATGTAATGGTGTTTTGTCCCACGTCCTATCAATACAAAGTCATGCTGTTACCTCAACTTCTGCCTAGCTGGCACTCATTCTCAACCTATGCTTCCTAAGTCACTTTCTACGAGCGGGAATGGGAGAGCATTCACAGGTAACCAAAACAAGCAAGACATTCAAAAAAAAAAAGAGAAGAAAGAAGAGAGCAACCGAACACAACATACAATAAGCCAAGATCATCGAAAATATGTACATATACATCAAACGTTTACTAGCCGTCGTTAAGCGCTACAACTACAGCAAAGTAACATACAAGCTAAGAAAGTCTAGACAACAGCGATGCAACTGGGTGGGAGCTGAATGCCTGAAGTGCCTCCCGCTCTGCTTGTACCTCTGACCATCCAGCATCAAGCTCGGCCTGTCGCCTCAACCGTTCTGACTCTCGCCCGTCCACCTCACCTCGCCGCCTCTGTAGATCGGACAACTGCCTCTGCAAATCGACGAGCTGTCTCTCTATCTCTGCTACCTGCATGTCAATCCCGGCCAACTCTGCGGTAATCTCTGACCGCTCTGCCTCTAATCCTGTACGGCGCCGCTCCAGCAACATCTCCCGCATGACCACGACTGCGCGCCTCTCATCCATCTCATGGCTGCCGCTCCTCGACCTAAAGAAATCTGCTAGCCAGTCCAGCTGCATACCTAGCGATGTGAACGGAGCGAACTCTGAAAGCGACCGAGCAACGAACTCTGCAGTCCAACCCGTCGACGGCACACTGGCGAACGGCAGCAACCACTCCATAAACCCGGCAGACACCCACATCCGTAGTACTGGGTTCTCTACCCCCACCCTCTCGAATGTCTGCGGGAACGCTGCCTTCACCAGTTCTAACCGGCGCACCGTCTCCGCTGGTAGCTGGAGGCCCCCCCAAGTCGCCACATCCACCTGACCGCTCGAGGATCCTCTACTCATCTCTCCGGCTGTCGCGCCACTGCCGCCCGCTGCAGAAATCTCCGACATTCCACCCGCCCTCTGCGCACCAATCGTGGCTGAGTGCATCGCCAGTAGAGTAGCGCCAACCTCAACCACGGACTCCGGCAATGTGTCGTGCCGTCGCGCCACCACAGCCTGAACCGGTGTCTCATGCTCACGAATCGAGGCAGCAACAACAGACTCAGGCTCCGCCATATCACCACCATCACCTCCCACAACCTGCGTCTCCATGCCTGTCCACCAGTCCTCGTCAATATCGAACATCACTGTATCGCTCCCCTCTCCGCCGTATAGTGCCCCCACCGTTTCCTCAGTAGCAGGCAATGGACTCACCCTCCTCGTCACACCGGCCGCCAATATCTCAACGGCCTCAGTCTCATCACTGTCAACTAATCTGCCGGCCTCGGCTGCCATAGCCTCCTCGCCTTCGATCTCGGTCTCAGCCTCGCTACCCTCCGCGACCGCCTCTTCCTCGTCCCCCTGGCAAAACCGCTGTCAGTTCACAAATTATGAGCAATATGCAAACCATATTTATACGACAAAAAGAAAGGACAGAAGCAAACCTCAGAGTCTAGCTCCTCTAATACGTCGCGCGGCCTCTTCGCCCCTGATATGTGTGGGGCTGATGTACCAGCACTAGCCTGACGCGCTGTCTCCATCATCCCCACTCGCAATGCCGATAAAGGGCCCTTGCCGGCCCCCGGCACCCTCGGCACCTCTGCAATAAGCTCCTCTCCGCGGTCCTCCCCGGGGCAGCGTCCCCAACTCTCCGGCATCCTCCTCCGCCTCCCTCTCCGAGCTCGGAACAGAACTCCCGGTCACCAGTGACAGCATCCCGCACTGCCTCGCGACTGTGGCCGATATCAGACTCAGGGCTCGGTCGCATGCGAACACATCTACCTGTCGACGTGTGCCTGACGGCTGTGCCAGCCATCCGGCCCAACTCCCTCGCAGCCGCTCCCACCAATGCGCATAATCCGCTGTCACCGCCCCTGCCACCTCTGTCCCTGGCTGCCTCCACTCTGTCGTCGGTGCCGGCCACTCGCGGGCTCTGTCATATCGTGTATACCCAAAAGCCGTCGCCACACTCCAAGGGCTGTCATAACCGCATGGGGGCTCTAGGTCATACCCGAATGCCAACGACAGACGGTCCGGGCAATACCTCGCCACATAATAGCAGCACTCGGCGGGCTTCCCGCCATCATCTG